>WYDI02025953.1:0-74735 GCA_009867235.2 Psittacus erithacus
ATCCTGGGCATGACGTGCTGTGGTATGGAATACCTCTTTGGTTAGTTTGGGTCAGGTGTCCTGCCTCCGCTTCCTCCCAGCTTCCCCTTCTCCCTGGCAGAGCATGAGGCTCAGAAAGTCCTTGGTCAGACTAAACATTACTAAGCAGCAGCTAGAAATATCTGTGTTATCAGCACTGTTCCCAGGCCGAAAGTGAAATACACAGCACTGCACCAGCTACTAAGGAGGAGAAAAATGACTGCTACTGCTGAACCCAGGACAGCTCTCAGTCCAGAGCTGGCGGAGGGCACACTGCTTTCATCCTGCCTACTGCTTTTAACCAATTTTGCTACTCATTTGCTTGATCTCTGTCCAACTTCTGGGAGTTGGGAATTCTGAAATTGAGACTTGTATCTGTCTTTTCCACCTTTGCTGTATGCACTGCAGACACAGGCTGGGACAGTATGAGATGCTTGTGTAAATGACAATGCTGCTGGCCCTTACTGTTGTCAGTATCTAAAGGAAATACTCTGAGCAGCTGATACCCCATCTTCCTAACATAACACTAAAAATGAGGCAGGTGGCTGGGAGTCTATAATAGATTTATCATTCAGTACTTTTCAATCTATCCTTTTTTACTTGTTTCTGTGTTTGTAACATGTAAATCTTTAGTTTGACCATTATTCATGAAGTGTCTGGTGTTTGGGTTTAGGTGCTCTGCTTGCGCAGTCAGTATTGTGCTTCATCTGTGGTATGCTCTCATGCAGTTAAGGTGCATTTTCTTCACACTTCATGCTGCTGCTGTTAGCTGTTATGGGAGGAGAAAGTAGTATGTGCATTCATTAATTTCATTTTTTTTTTTTAACCATTCACATCTCTCCCTGTCTAAAGAGCCATTGCTGGTTTTAATAGGGTTGTATTATAGACAAGACTGACCTTCTTTACTTAAGAGAAATGACTGCTTATGTAAACCTGATGTGAAGGCTGCCATTTTTTACATATAAGCATGAGACCCAAGAATGAGAAGTTTGCTTCTAGAGAGTCCTCAATTTCAAGCAAGTATTTGTGTGGAAGACTTGAGAGTGTTGCTTTCACCTGCAGTTCATCTGTCAGCTTTTTTGTTTGTACTTCCAAGGTGGGATTATTGTACTCATGGACCACAATTTCATCCAGTTCGTATAAGTGTCAGTCTTATTTATTATAAGACCATCTAACTCAGAAGTTTTAGACATCATAGTGATCCAATTAACTTGGTCAATAGCTCATCTTGTATTATCTGTCATCAAAGGTCAACCATCAGAACCATTAATTCATCTGTGATATGAGCTGGGTTTTGCAAAATGGGGAGGGATTTGACAAACCAAGAATCTGGCAGTAGTCTATATTTGAATTTTAAAGTCTAAATATGAAGGTTTCTATTTTGTCCTGTACTGTTTTACTTGAAAGGATAGTAATAGAGCCAGTATATATTATCCCATGGAAGAACTGTAGAGGAGCTTCATTAGCTTGAGTTTAGGCATCTAACTTCTGCATACAACCTAACAGAGATTTGAATCCTGCTTCCCAGGAAAGTGGTCGAATCACTGTCACTGGAGTGCTCCAAAACTGTATAGATGAGGCCCTCAGTGACATGGTTTAGTGGTGGCCTTGGCAGTACTGGAGTAATGGTTGGACTTGATGATCTTAAAGGTCTTTTCCAACCTAGTTGATTCTATGATTCTATAAGAATATATGTATTCTGAAGCATGCAAATGACACTTTTTTCATAAATACAAGGGTGCTATTGAAGTATCAGCAGGCTCGTGTATATGTGCCTTTGCTACATTGTCATCAAAACTGGTCGATTACATTTTACTCTCTGCATGAGAAAATTCCTTAAAGGCTTTTTCTGAACAGTTTAAATATGCTACTGCCTTTTCAAAACAATGAAGAAAATCCCACTTTAGTCATTAAGTTCTTCAGGGTAAACTCATGACAATTAAATGCTATTCTTTCACCTAAGAAAACATAGTATTCTTGACCAGACATAAAGCTTATTAATCAACTTTTTGCAAACATCTTTCATACTAAAATGACACAGAATTTGCAGAGGAATAATCCAGGTCTAAGTATCTAAAATGGGCATGTAAGAAAATAATAAAATTCAAATCTTTGATGTTAAGCAACCTTCTGACAGCCTAGCTCTGCTTTTCCTGTTTGCTAAAAAATAAAACTTCAGCTAGAGTAAGTGTGATTGCTTTTTATTATGAAAGTAGTTTAATATTTTACCACTTTGTGTTTGGCCAAAGAGTGTGCATGTGTTGAGTTCCTGTGACACAGCTGATAGGCAGAAGCCTTATTAGGCTGTGGGAAATTGAGCACTTGACAGTTTCCAGACCAAAGAGTCTTGTTGATGTATGGTTTTTTCAGAGTAAAGAATATAGTTTAGAGCTGCCTGTAAGTGCACACATCAGTCTGTGCATATAAAACCATAAATATAAGGGTTTAGAAATGTTTGAGGAGTAAAAGTTAGTTTCTGTAAAAGATCTGAAGCTGCTGCTGTCTTAAAATTCAAACACCTTTTAACCTGTCTTTCAGGTATTCAGGTTCTAAATGTTTTTTTTTTCCCTAGTATCTTTCATTGGAGAAAAATATCTTTGCAAGTCTGTACAATACACCTTTTTTCCTTAGGATATTTATTCATGGCAAAACTTACCTTCTGAAAGGCAAATCTATGTAAAAATAGCATGTTAGTCTTGAAAGACTGCTTTTGAAAATTTTGACTTGCTGTTTTGTTCCAGAGGGTGTTTATGTTATAATTAAGGAAAAAATATTCCAGAAGGGTTTCCTTTAGCCTCACTTGTTTTGCATGTGTGTAACAGTAGAGCTCCCCATAGTAATTCAGAATTCCTGCTCTACTTGAATAACGAAACTTGGATTGCTTAAGAAAAAAGCAGACTGTCAACCAGACATTTAATGCTGCTGAAATTTCACATCACAAACACAGCTCAGCGTGTTAAGATAGTTGGTTTGTAAAGAGCCTGAATGGGCTGCTGCAAATTATAATTACTAATGTGATAATTACCGTAACTAACAGAAATGTAACTTGACTTTGAGCTTTCTGTCCTCATTAAACTTGTTCACCTTCTCTGAAACTCTCCATGCTGCATGCTAGCACGGAGCAGTCGTATCCCCCGACCCAGCATGAGTCAGGGGTGCAGTCGTGATACCAGCCGTGAGAGCAGTCGAGATACAAGCCCTGCTCGGGGCTTTCCTCCACTTGGTGAGTACATGTAGGCATTGGAGCTTTAAGGGTCAGTATTTTTTTCCTTTTTCCCTTGTTGTGATTGCCCCTTCAGAACACTGCCAGGTGGAATGAGCTTGTTTCCTGTCCTCTGTTGGATTCCTGACACAATCCCTATTTCCAACCCTGCTTCCCTTCTGTTTTCTTCTGCATGCTTCAATTCTGGTTCTTGGCTTTTCATTGTTAGCACAAAAATAGGTTAGTTTGTACTTCAGTAAGTTTTAGTTTTATTAAAACAGGTCATATGGGGCTGCTGTGCTTAACTTGACAACACTGATGGAAATCTGCAGGAGAGCAAGCCTCTGTTTTCTAGGTCACAGTGAAGCCATCTATAGTGTAGTAGCCTGTTGTTGGGTGACTAATTATTCATGATCTGATTTTCTTACAGTTAGGTACAGTAACAGTATATCATTTCTATACTAAATCCTCCAAGAGAGATAGAAGCTTTTTTTTTTTTTTTTTTTTTTTGTAGCTGTTTCACACAGTGTTGTCAATCATCATTTAAGAAGTTGCACATACTGTTTTGTAGGAAACTTTTTCAAGCAGCCTAAAATCCTGGAAAGGCTGAGGTTTTAAAGGAACATCGTTAATATGCAGTTAAGTGTACAGTACAAATAGAAAATCTCATTATGCTTATCACATGCAGTTTTTCTGCACCATGCTGAAAGCAGCAGGATAGTTAATGTTTCTGATCAAATACCATATCATATATTCAACCAAATACATTACTTGTTGTATGAACAAGTCATCATGTCATCTCAGACATGAAATATAGTTGATCTCCAGGCACTCTTCATTTATGTAGTAATTTCATAGCTGTGCATGTGGTATTAAAAATGTGAAAGAAGTTCTTACAGATTTCATTAAGGCTGAAGAGTGGTATTACAGGATCTGTTTTACACATAGTAACATAATACAGGTATTGTATAAATGGAGCATAGCATTTTGGGCTTAATTCTGCAACTTTAATCCAATAGGGAAAAAAGGTTATGAAAAATATAGACAGATGGGTAAAATTTTTGTTTGTTTGTCATATTTAATACATTGTATTTTAAATAATCCTTTAAACTTACATAGATGTTATAATTTTTATTTGGCTATCAAATGCAGAGGCTGGTTGCCTTCATCCATATGAAATCGTTGGTAAAAATCCTGTTGATATCAGTGGTGTAGAGTGGATTCTTCAAGTTAATATTAAGAGGCTTTTGGGTTCAAAACTTCATTCTTTTGAGCTATTAAATAATCTGTGTTATTTGTAGTATCTCAGTTTTGGGTGGAAAATGGGAGGAGTTCATCTTGAATTAGGTGAACTTTTTTAATTGATTAAATGAAGCTGATTTGATACCAGAGCCATAAACGAATAGTAGATTCACAATTGTATCTCATTTTTATAATTCCTTGTCTAGCTTCAACATTGGATGAAGCTTTTTTCTCCAGCCAACATGTATAAGCAGGATTAATTCATCAGTGTTCTGTCATTGTGTTGTTTTGTTTATTTTATTGAAAATCCATTAATTGAAATACTATCCTGAGCCCTTGTTCTGAAAAATACCGGAATCGCAGTTAGTGAGTTTTGAATGCCACCATCTCTACTGAGTCTGACTCATATACTGACTGTATAATTTCAGTTACAGATGTCTAATGCACTGTTTCTAACAAACATTATTTTGGCTCATGATAATTAATTGTCTGAAGATTAATACATTTCTAGAAATGCATGTTATTAAGTCATTAAGGTAACATGGGGAAGTAGTATTAATGCAATAGTAACCTGGTATGGTTGTTATCCTATTGTTTCTTTTTTGTGTTTTCATTGAAATGCTTTAAGATCAAACATGTTCATGAACTTGTTAATTATATGTGTATAATTCATCTGAAAGAAATTTACATATATTAACTTGAGCCAAAACTATATTACTCTATTATAGTATTTCTAGAACCCAGTTAATCTTACATTAATTCTAAGATAATATAATCTTACTATACATGGTCTGTTCTTGCTCATAAAGTTTAACTTCTATATTAGGGAATTACACTTAAGCTAACTATGTGTAAACAACAGGATTCTTGCACTTAACAGTATTATGGTCAATGTCAACACTGATATCCTGACCTAGCTTTGTTTCGGGGCTGCTGTGCAGGTATGCATGTCTGTGCACCTAGTTTCTGGCTTCATAAGTTAGAAAACACCAGTGAAAAGTCACTCTACACATGGCCTCCTTGCAGAGATGTGATTTTTTTGTTTTGTTTTGTTATTTCTGTTTCTTCATGGGCCTTGATCTTGCAGTGATGTCCACAGGGGCACAGCAGATGGCTTGAGAGAAAGCAATTACGAGCTCAGAATCTTAATTGTGAGGTTCAGTCCATGATCCTGCACTGATCCTGCAAATCTTTCATGAGTTATTTATGGTGTCAGTGAATTGTTCTCTTGAATAAATGCATGTGTTCTCCATGGCTAAAGACCACATTGCATATTCTGTACAGCCTCTAGTCAGGCTCTCACAGCTGGGAAAAAAACGAAATTTTATTTTTCTCACTTTGCTGATTCCTGTTTTATAATGTTAGTATCTGTGCTTATGAATGCTTTGCCTTGAACAGAAGGCGTATTTTTTTTCTACTGCACACGTATATGCATAATTGACAAAGCCTATTTGTGTTAGAAGGTGATTCTGCTTTATTTTTTTCAGTTTCTTGACGATACTAGATGTTAAAAGCAACAAGGCCTTCAGGGGTGATGAATTGGTCAAATGGGCAATCAGTTGCTTGAGTCAGTAGCTTTGAGCTAGGTGAGCATGTCATTGTTAGACACAGGGAAGACCTCTTTAGAAAAAGTAGATTTCTGTAATTTGGAAATGACTGAACCAGTTTTCCATTTGCTTTCATGAAAGACTCACCTTTATGCTGACTCCATGAACTGAAAATTTCTCCAAAGGCATTTTGTGATTTATGTGCTGCTGACAACTGGGAATTGAAGTAGGAACTATATTTGGCTTCATCTCTTCTGCTACTGTATGTGCTCTGTTGCTGTTAACAATTTGTATACATGTGGTATAATTCTAGATAGGTGTACAATCTTGCAGTTCAGATTATCTACATACTTAGATTCAAGAAACATGTATGCAAAGTTTGTTAAAAGCAAGAGACTTTTGATAGTAGCAACAGCTACGATATGTGTGTGTGTGTGTGTTTACTTGGAAAAGAAACCCAACCCACGGACCTATAGGCAGTGGTTGGCTGACCTCCCTGTATGACTCTTTCTACTTATATGGTTATTAATTCTCTTTGTTAACGTTGCTTTTTTATGCATAGGCTAGAATGTTGTGGAAAAGTATCTGCAAGCACAATTCTGATGCATTCATCATGGCTTCACTTCAGGGTTTAGATTAGACACATCTAAATCCTGCTCTGCAGTTATGTGCTCCATGTTCTCATGATGGCTGTCTTCCAGATCTGTGGTTCTGGAATGTGACTGATGTGCACTGGGTTTTTTTGCTGAACTGCACTGGGTTTGGGACTGTTACAGATGAGTTTTGTCATGCATTGTGTTTACAGTCATGGGGGATAAGGGAGAAGCTACAGATGGAGGTGTTGCTGTGGGGCTTGCACTGTATCTGTTATGCATTCATATACAGCGTCATTTCCCTGTCACTATGAAACACCTTTACCGGTAGTGGTCACGCATCCCCTTTGGATTGTGGCATTTTCTGTCTCGGGTTAAATGTGTGTTAATCCTGTGGGTGTTGCCATTCCTTCTACTTGCAGCTTCTCGACGTCATTCCAGGTCCACTAGTGCTCTCTCCACTGCTGATTCTGTTGGGCAGTCAGGTGAACAAGCGCTAACTGCATGAATCCGCTTCTTATACGTAGTCTTGTTTTACACCATCTTAACATTTGCCATCACGTGCATCAGCTAGCACTTGGCATGTGCTTCTCATCGCTGTGGGGCTTTCTGTTCCATTTTTGTTCAGCGTGGCTTTTTGGTTCGAATTTCATTTATTGGGTGTTTTTAATTTTATGTACTTGAGGAACATTATGAACAGTGTTTAAACAAAGGGTGATCCAGGGCTTTCTCAATTTTCCTGTAAATTGGATCAGTTGTGCAGCATGGGCTAAATCCTGACTGATGCAGAAAACTTTCAACTTCTGTTTATATTTCCTCTTTAACAGTGGTGCAATTCCCAATACCTAGGACTGGGTCCCAGGGGGTTTCATCCCATTTATTACTAAATATTCTGGACTCCTGTCTCTGTTAATGAAAGTATTTGTGGGATCCTCTCAAAAATACACAAGAACAACAAGAATTAAGCACCTCATGAGCTTTTGAAATGAACTTTGGAGCATACACATGCTGATCCATCCTTCATATAAATCTGAAGGCCTTGTCCGAAGTACACAGAAGTTGTTGAAAAAATTATTCCTGTAATTTCACGGGGCTTTGGCATCAGGAAACTATTGCTTTTGTATAATGAGAAAAATCTGCAGATTCCAGTTGCTTCTTCCCCACTTCTGTGCTGGAGTCACAGTTGTGGACAACCTGTAACTCCCTTTCAAATCGGGATATTTCACTGAAAGTCTTAGAAATGAATAAGGGCTGCTAGCTCTGTGACAATAAGAATTGTGGGGACAGAGATGATGTAGAAGATGAGGGCTTCAGTGTTTTCTTGGAGGCTGAAATTGTATAAAGATTTAGTGATACTGAAAATTATTAATACCCTTAGGTACAGAGTGAAAAATACTGTTTCTCGTAAGTCTAGTTAAATAGCTGTCACTTAACTAGAAGTCTCAAAACATTTCCCTCATCAAGTTGCTCAGCAG
Organism: Psittacus erithacus; assembly: GCA_009867235.2. NCBI lineage: Eukaryota > Metazoa > Chordata > Aves > Psittaciformes > Psittacidae > Psittacus > Psittacus erithacus. The sequence continues at coordinate 8,078 of WYDI02025953.1, forward strand.
AAATGATGCAAGCTGATTTGACTGGCATTTTCAAAGTAACAATCCAAATTTGTATTTAACAAAAATAACTGAAAATGTTTCAAATACCTCAAACTGTAATACAGATTTAAGCTTTGTTTGCATTCAACTTCCTGTGATAATAATTTGACTCGTGCTTTGGTGCAAAGCATAGTCAAATTCCGTATGCTTACCTGTGTCAAAATCTCCCTAAAGATGGCAAAATCAGGCCAAAAATGGCGATTGCAAATTTCCATCAAGTTTATAACAAGTGCCATGAATCTAGCCGAGGAGACATGTGGCCATGTATATTCTGGGAATGTGGCCAGAGTATATTCTATTTATTTCTTGTCCAGTAACATTGGGCAAGAAAAGAGCCAAATGTGTTAAAAGCCCCATGTAGGGATATGCTGAGGTCTGTCCTAAGGTCTAACTTCTGTGCTCAGGTATGGCAGCAGTGTCTTGGGGAGAAAGCCTGAGTGACTTGGGTGTTACGAATTTAAAGGTCACTGAAAAAAGTATTTCAGAAAATTCCGGATAGCTATGGAGACAGATAAAAGTCAGTGTGCCACACTTACTTTATTTGTTAAAAAAGCTCAAATTTGTTTCTTTATGCTGGGTGTTTAATTGATTTACAACTGAATTACTTTGTCATTCTGTTCTTCATTTAAAGAAACCCAAACTATCTTCCCTTTTCTAATGTAATACTAAATTTATGTGAAAACAAATTAAAATGGTATTTTTTGATATTATTTCAAAAGTTAAATCCAAATTCTCATCTGTGTAAACTTAAGTAATGTCATTGAGTAGGGTTTAAATATGAAACTGAGTCCAGAACTTAACATTTACAACCCTTGTACTGTATCGAATATCTTTTACACTCGGGAAAAAAACTTGCCTTCTGTACATCTCTGTAGTAGTGATTTTAGTTTCAATCAGACCTAAAGCACTATCATCTTCTTTGCTTCTATTTGAAGTGTACGGACCTTTCCATTTTAGGGATGAAGTACCGTTTCATCTAAATATTTGAAATGATTCTTCAACCCAAGTGCATTAAAAAAGGGGATAGTAATAACACATAAAACTTTTATTTCTTTGTGAAATGTCATTATTTGATTACTTTTTGGCAATAGTTCTAAGATTGTTTTTGTTTTGTTTTTTGTTTTCTTTGTAATGTGTTTTGTAGAAGGTGTGCTTTTGTTGTAAATCAGAAATGTCTTGTTTGGGTACGTAACTCTGAGAAACAGTAAATTTTGATAGATAACACTTTTCTCTGAATTAATACTAATCTTCAGGGATGTTTTTTCTCAGTACTTCAGGTTTAAAAAAATATCCCCTTGGGAGTTTAATCTCGGAAACATTTGGGTAAAACTTTGGAATTAAGACAGTAGACTGGCAAACTTCATTTTCCAATTTAAATTATGCATATCAGTGTGAACTAATTCCTTAAAATATGTTTAAGTGCAGTAGGTTTGTAAAGAAGAAAGCAATGAAGTTTTGTGATAAGCGCAGTGTTTTTCCTGAAAAATACAGTCAGGTGCTGCAGATCATGTTTGACCTCAGTCCATGATGCAGTTAGGCATTTTGATAAGCAGTGGTTTTCCTTAATTAAATTAAATATAGATGACCTAACAAAAGACCTATGTGACTTGATCCCTCTGTCTTGCTGCTTGATGTTTGCCTCCAATGTGGATCAGCTGAAGGTCTATTAAATGAGTTCATGCAACTCGATTTGCAGAACACGGAATTTGCTGGCAATACTCTTAGTGGCATGTGTGGGTGCAGGGGACAGAGGTGTAAGGTATGTCCCAGGAGGGATGTTCCTAGTCCTTCTTGAGCAAAGACAGGCCCATGTGGAAACAAAATCTTGGAATGTCAAAACCAATTCTCTTTGCTTGTAATCCAGAGCACGTCTAGGAGGACTGTGCTGTCAGAGCCCGGCCCATGGTCCTCAAGTCACATATTCTGTCATATCCCTGCTGGCATGCCTTTCTGAATTTGGCCTTTGCCCAAAGAAAGTGATTTCAGTGACTTTTTTGGTAGACTGGGCAAATGATAAAGTAAACTAATTATTATGAGGAGTGTAAATGACATTTTAGACTCAGTCCTCTTGCTTCAGATGCCATTGAGTGCTTTGCCATCAAATTCCAAGAGAGAAAGACTGATATTGTTTGATCCAAAAAATCAATTTTGATTATCATAGAGCTTTTAAATAGCATTTAAAATGCTTATCAAGAACAACATAAAAATTAGAGGCACTTCACATGCATATAATAAACCTTATCTTTATACCATGGTGCCTAGGGGGGTATTCTGCTGGTTAATCCAGCCTTGAGACATAAGATAGGCAATCTGATGCTAGTAGTCTTACATCCTTGCCTGAGAAAAAGCTGCAGGATAGATGAATGCTCAGGTATTAACATGTTCTGACACTGGGCACAATTCTGTCTCTCTGAAGTTAATGAGAAGCTTTCTCTTGATTCCTGGTTGCGCCAGACTGGGACTGGCCTGTCTGCCTCTGACATTAAAATAAAACTTGGAAACAACTTCTGTGTTGAAAAAGAAACAAAGTAGACACTCTGCTTCCCAGCCTGAAAAAAAAAAAGAAGCTGCCCTGAGGATCCAAAATTGTCTCTGGGGCCCAACAAACAATAGTTTATTTCTTACTCTAACAGCAAACTAGAGCTGTGGATAAAAGTGTGTTTAATGGAAAAGCACTACAAGTTCCCAGAGCCTGTGGGGAAAGCTGCTCGGCACCTGATTAGGATTCCAAGTGAATGTGAATTCATTTACCAACCCTTTTCAATGTTGTCTTTTGTGCAGACCGGTTTGGACTTGGACAACCAGGCAGGATGCCTGCTTCTGTGAATGCCATGCGAGTCCTGAGCACAAGCACAGATCTGGAGGCTGCTGTGGCCGATGCACTGGTAAGAGGAAAAATACAAAATGCTTCCAACACCGGAAAGTGGCTTAAAGTTACCTGTACGTATGTTCTCCTCTTTTTAAATAGCTTTGTTCTGATTGTGCCAGTGTCTGATGCTGTAGAGTTAGTTACCTTTTGCTATTTTGTCTTTGGGTATATTGGCAGCAGTGTTTCTTTCCTTATTCCATATTAGTTCTTCACAGTTGTCAAACAGATCACTGTGGTTTTGTGCTAGAGCTGCAGGATGGGGTGAATCAGCTGTTAGTCTTTCACTTGGCTATCAGATGATGTATGTGGCACCTGCAGGGTCAGGGATTTCTGTCAGTCCCATTACCTGCATGAAGACTATGTCAGAAAAAATGTTCTCTATTAGTGTTGATTCCTTATCAGGTTTAGAAAATAACTAAGAATTTCACAAGTTCCTGCCCTGTGTTATTTGCACCTGTCTAGATGCTTGAATTAGCTCATAACTTGGCTTGCCTGTAATCGGTACCATCTCACACAGTTAAATTGAAGTAATTTGTCAAGTTTGCTTCTAGTGCTTTCAAACACTCAGTGCATTTCCAAGTAAATTCATTGTAATTTTAAAAAAATATATTGTTCTGTACAATCTTTCTGTATTATAACATCTCTCAGCTAGAACCCAGAAAGTGTTGTCTGCTCTTCAGAAGACAAGTGCTAAGCCTATGGATTTACCTTCAGTATTTGAGGTAGAGAGGATGTGTATAGGCAGGAGCAATTATTGTACAGCATTAGCTGGGTACGGGTGTACCTTGGATTGTCTCCAGCTCAAGACCTGAGGGGAGGACTTCCAAATGTGTCTTGAGACAGATATCTCAGATCTCTATGGAGAACAAACCATGTCCCTAGAGTTTGTGATAGGTGTCCTTTCTCTGTTTCCTAGTTTGCTTTCCCTTAGGATGGCGAACATTTTCCTTTTTATATTTGATTATCACTCAGCTCATGTCACCCCCATTTCTAGATGATTATTAGAGTACTCTTAGACAAACATCACTTTTTTCCAAAATCTGCCATTCAAAAGAAAAGAACATATGACTAATATAAAGGTAGGACAGTATGTAATAGATGGCACTGTTGCATTTAGTGGGCTGAATCATTAGTGGGCATTTTCATTGCCAAACATAACAGCTTGTGAACAAATTTCTGCTCTCAGCACCTCAAGTTTGCCACCAGAGCAGTTCAAAGCGTAATTATGGATGATGGCTTGCCTGTGTAAATGAAATCAGGCTATATCCCTGAATGTGAGCAGCTGCTCAATGCAGGTTTCTTGGTGGAGGAGAGGGTCATAGTGTTTCAATTCACTGCTGATCACTGATGTCTCTTTCGATGTAACTTAATATTCAGGTAGATTTACAGTTCCCTTTTAAATATTTCACTTTTTAAAACTGAAAAACATTATACTGGAATGTTAAAATCTTAAAAAGTTGAATGCTTTAAAGGGAAATCCTTAAGTCTAGCTGGAAATTAAGCTGCTGACTTGGTTGATCAATCTGAATTTGTATGGCTTTAGGAGATGCAACGCAATCTTGTTGTCCCCTCTTTCCCATCATCCTAATGTGCTCTCCTCACGGCAGGAAATTTACAAATGCTCCTTAGGCTTCTTTTGAGAGAATAAAGTGATGCCAGCTCCTACCCAGGAGTCTTGTTTTCAGAGAAGCATTATTTTCTCTGTAGTAAGAAATGAAAATAACTTCTCCCGAGATGGCTTCAGCCAAATACTCAGTTTAAGCAGAACACAATGGGTCATTTTGTGACCTCTGCTCTCCATGTACAGTTCCCATTGGATCCAGTCTGTCTCGAGAGCTGGACTTGGCGTAAACATGCGGTGTCTATACTAGGAATCAGTGCTTGGATCTGTCAGAAGAGCTCAAAGGGTGATGGAAACTCTGCTATTAAGTATGGCCTTTAAGCCAGGGATGACAGCCAGGGTGTCTTAAAAGAAGCTGAGCTTCAAAAAAAATGTGATGTAAGAACTGGAGGTTGAAAGAGAACTTGGTCAAGTGAAGTTGATTCAATGTGGTGTACTGCAGATAGAGGTTTCCTGACATCAGAATTTCTTTCCAAGACTCTAAAAATCAAATGCTACTGATAATATATGGGGATATAAATCATTTGCAAAAACTCTGGTATCTCCCAGAGTAGCATTTCTAGAAGGTAAGCAGAGAGTTTCTGTATATAGATCTGCCATCAAAAAAACTATTAAGATATAATCTCACTTCCAAGCTCCCTAATGGAAATTGTAGGCTATAAGGGTAGAGCAACAGTTTGGAGATAAACGCAGGCATTATTATACCCACTTTTATTTTGCATATACTGTATTTTAATTTGCTAAGACACATTTGCGATACGTTTTTGTTGCAAAAACAAACCCTACATAAGCTTCTGACATAATTCTCTATGCTTTTTCCCACCCTTCAATATTTTCCTGCCTACAGCTGTTAGGAGACTCCAGGAGCAAGGTACTAGTGCTTTCTTGACTTTTTATTTCTACTTTCCAACTTGCCCCACCCTGTTGCTAACACCCATGATACTGCACTTGTGTTAATTTCTACACTTCAAACCTGCAGTCCTAGTGGAAACAAAACTCTGCTGGTTCACAAGTCCAAGAGCTGCAGGAGTTCATGCTGGAAGGAATTCTGTAGCAAACACTTTAGAATATAGACTCTCGTGTATCTGATGTATATCAGTCCTGTTCTGTTAAGGTTCATTTAAGATTTTGTTTTGTAGTATAGCACACAATTTGTTTTGCTACTATAATTATTTTAATATCTCTTCTGTAAGAATCGAGGTTGTCAAAGATAGTACCTAAGGGAATCAGGTCCTCTAATGCCATGCTATGGGAATGAGTGTGATTTGAGTACTCAACTCCCATGGCAGCCTCTGGAAAAATCCTAGCCCAAACTAACAGAGAAATTGTCATCTCCTGTATCCCAGTGCATTTCTAGAGCCACTTTATTATCAATATCAAAGTGACTGTGCATGTTAGCACAGATTCTTTCATCTCTTTCTTCCTTTATTTTTTTTTCCATTGAAGTAGACTTTGTATTGTCATAGAATCTGTAACAATGGAACTGACTGTTATTGACAATAAAACAAGATATGATTACCAGTAGCTAAGTTCACTGAGCATAAATACCTAGCTTTCATGCTGGGGAAGGCAAGCCCTCCTCCCCTTAGTCACTTGAATAGTCTCATTGAAATCAATGGGATCTGTCTTGCTGTACTCTGAAAGGTAAGCAGGCAGTGCTCGGTGACGTCTGTAAAACATATCACTATAGCAATAGCATTAGTCTTCATTTTGGTGATTATGGATAGAGTGTTTTTCTTTTGGCACTGATGTAACTATATATAACTCACTAAGTCTGAATTTCCCCTTTTCCAGAAAAAGCCAGTGAGAAGAAGATATGAACCCTATGGGATGTACTCCGATGATGATGCTAACAGTGATGCATCAAGCGCTTGCTCAGAGCGCTCCTATGGTTCCAGAAATGGGGGCGTTCCCCACTACCTGCGGCAGACTGAAGATGTGGCTGAGGTTCTGAACCACTGTGCCAGCTCCAACTGGTCTGAAAGGAAAGAGGGGCTTATAGGTCTTCAGAACTTACTGAAAAGCCAGCGGACACTGAGGTGACCTAGATAGATTTCATAATTCAGCCATTCATGAAAGATGGCTATGGTCAGATGTCAGTAATATGTACCTGCCTTATGGAGACAGATAGTATCTTTCACAGCTGTGAAGGCTTTGTCACCACAATTTGGGACTTCACTTTTGGAAAAAGTTCTGCCATGTCATCAGTATAATTTGTGTTAAATTTGTAGCAGTAATGTAGAAAGGACTCAGTTAAGCATGCTGTCTTCTCTTAGCCGCCTTCTGTTTCGTGAAGGCTTCCAGTCGTAGGTGCTTGTTGCAGCACAGTGACATTTCCCACAATGATGGTATTGTAAAAGCAGTACCACCTTTTGAATGCATTTACATTAGCCTGAACCTTCAGTTTTAATCCCAGCCATTCAGTTGTTGAAGTGAACACTCACATTTACTCTAAAATGTGTGTGTGTTTCAAAGATGAGATCAGACAATGCTTATGGTGGGTATACTTTGACTCCTTATGAAGTCTGTCAGACGTAATTACAGATATTACTTATAACTCTTGAAAAATCTTAGATATTTGAGGCCTCTGTAAATGGTGTAGTTAGTAGAGGGAAGTGTCTTAGGGCAGTGAAATAGGTGTACCAACTCTGAAAATTTGCTTGTGGTAGGAGATGGAGACCTTTTTCCTTTGTTGAAAGCAACATAAACCCTTCCAACACCTTTGGCAAGTCACACTTTACAGCAGATCTTAGAATTACTCAGTAGTCATATGGAAACTTTGTATGGCCACAGGTCACATGAATTAAAGTCAGCTGGCTCTCAGGCCTTTTTTTTTGCCCTTAGTTTATGGTGAAAGTGTTTGGAAACAAGTTGATTATCTTTTGACTCCTTTGAAGATAACATTCACAAAGAGCTCTGACACTTTATTTTCGTGTTATGAATATTATGTACTTAAATTATGACCAAGTTTAGAAATGGTGGTTGTATGGTTTATAGATACCTACTTGGATTTGCACAATTCTTTCCATTTTAAAAGGCCTTTACACTGGCTGAAAATACTTAATGGCTCATGTTAACAGGCTGAAGAAAGGTATGGAGAACAGACCTGGAAAGGTTATTCTTTTGCTATCATAAAAATTTTCTAGAACTTTATGTGATGTGGTATAATCCTTAAGTGAGAAGTGCTGCTGGTTTTTAATATGGGTATTTAGACTTCCTGCATCAGAGAAGCTTTTTGATGTTGTCTATTTGCGAGTCTTTTAAAGATACTTCCTTCATGTGTGCTGCCTCATTTTTTTTTATTTTTTTTTTTCCTTCCTTTTTTTCCTTATTTTGATGAACTGTCTGGAGAAAGCTTGCACCTCGTGTGGCTGGGTGAGACTTTGATTTTGCCACAAAGGTGTGTGAGGATTTATAATGAAGGTTTTGATTGCTGCTTTTCCAGGAGAGGAAATGCTGAGAAGTATGGGTGTATGGGTGATGGGCTATTTATCCAAATCTGTAGCTTTTAGCAGAAATGCTGGTAGAATTGTTTTCAGCCCTGCTGGCTGCGGTGTACTGCTGTCACTAGTCCCTCAAGCTTGCAAGTTTTCTTAGCTTTGATCCTTAGTAGTTTATAAACCTGTTGCAGAAACTACCTCTGCGGAGTTATTTTTTAATTTGAACCTAGTTTTAGTTCTCCAGATTGTATTCATTTTGGTTTGCCTTTGGTCTGCTTCCTCCTTGGTTCAGGGTTGATCTGGTGCCTGTTCTAATGATTAGATTTTATCATCCTGTTTGTTCCCACGGCATCTTGTAGATCATCATCAAGGTCATTAGTCCAAGGGGCAAGTCTGTCTTCTAAATAAACCTGATATCTTCTGTTGTGGTATAACAAGTTTAATAAAAGGCAGAGGTGTGGCTAGGTTTCCTTTAGTGCTCTGAACTGAAAGATGGTTGATCTTATATTAGCTGGGATTTGCATATCCAGAAAGATGTGCATGCAAAGTGGTGTGGTGCTTACCTATGCTTTTTGTTTCTTACAGTTTCATGTGGCCTACTTCTCTTAAGTGCTCCCCATAACTTCTTCTAAATAAAACAAGGCCAACAAGTCCCTTAAGGAAATGTTCTTCCACTGCCTATTTCAGTTTAGTACTTGTATTGTTACCTTGGGTCCTTCAGCTTTTAAAGACAGACACACTTACACTTGCTGTATCATGTAACCTGTGTCTAGAAAGAAAATTCATTAGTATAATAATTAAGGGTTTGTTCAGAGAGCTGCAATCTGTAATTCAGGAGAGCATTGTTGTAATTTTGAGACTGTGCAGTCTCACCCTGAATGAAGGTGACAGCTTGCTGTGGTGTTGTTACAAAGACTTTTTCCTTTACATCAAGCCATTTAGTTTGTGCCCTTTTAAAGTTTGGTCAGCCTTTAATGCAGAAGTTTTTTTGGAAAAATGTCATGTATTACCTATAAACAAGTTTTGGTAAAAAAGCTGTAGACTAATAGTGTCTTCTGGTCTGTTGTTTGAAGCTTATTTTGAGAGATGTAGAGGTATGTTGGTGGACTGTAGAATTAATGTCTTTCTGGAAAGAGAGTACCTGTAGTTAAGACCTGACTGGTTGTTTTCTGAGCAATCCATGTGCATTTCAATAGTTGCTCTGGTTTCATAGTAATGGTGGAAAATACCTAATTGCATACATAGTGAGAAAGAAATGTTACCTAACTGTCATGTTCTGAGTTTGTGTGCACAGTAAATAAGCAAAATTTCTGCATTCTTTGGCAGTTTGCCTTGCAGGAAAACTAAGACTTTTATTTTCAATACATTGTAAATAAGAGCTTTGGCATCAAACAGTTCTGCATTTGACTCAAACTCAGTATTTTATGAAAGGGACCCATACATTATTCTTCTTGCCTGTGGCATAAAACAAGCATTACTGATACCTCATAATCTTACTAATAGGAACTTAGATTGTGCTTTGATTTAATTATCTTCTGACTTACTAGGTTGCCCACTTGTTAATCTGTTTTGTATTTCTACATGTTTGTCTACTCCATGTGTCTGCTGTCAGACTTCGGAGTCAGTTCTGGTATTTGTTAATGTTGTGTGATTCCTGACTGATTTTACAGAAGTGACTGAAAATTTAGGTCAGAATATTTATGATTAGTATCTACCCAAACAGCATGAAAGTTCTGATTTTACTTGAAAATTTGAATTCCCTGACACACAGAAGACTTGAGAAACCTTGGCTGCAAAAGGCCCACGTTTTAATGAGTCAGTGACCTTGATGCAGGCAAAAAATAATACTTCCCAAATGTGCGCATTTCAAGTTGTATTCTGCAATCCAGAACATAGGAAAAGGTTAAAGTAGGAGAAAATATAAGTGTCTGGCTTATGATTAAAAAAAAAGTGTATTAGATTTCTTAAGTCACACTTCTGAAAACTGTATCTAGGCAAAGCCTTAACTGGCATTCCAGTTTAACAGCTGGGATAACCAGTCTTATATTAAGTATCATTTAGATAAAGAAAGTTAGATCTTTCAACTGTTAATTCTTTTTTCTGCAGCTAAAGCTTTAGCGTTAATACCATGTTCTATTTATTTCAGCCGAGTCGAGTTGAAAAGGCTATGTGAAATATTTACTCGCATGTTTGCTGACCCTCACAGCAAGGTAAGATCACAGAGATTTGGCTTGTTCTCTTACATTACCATGTGTGCACATTTGACACTGTTCCAAGATGAATGGTCCATATTTCTGTGCCTGCCATCTGCTGGGGAAGTGGATGTTTATAAGTTTCCTTAATTTTTATGGTTTATAATGAGGGGATGTGTCTCAGTCTCTCTTACATTGCTAGGAACTGGTTACTCCTTGCTTCCTGAGGAGCAGCTCTCCCATGTCAGCTCCTGGAGTAAGAAGTTCAGTTTTTACCTGTAGTTCTCTATGGCGTGTCTTGGTGATACACACCAAGAGCGAGGTCTGTGAAGGTAATGAACTGGAGTTTAGCATCACGGTCACTGAGGTTTGTATATTGTGTACACCTGGGAGCAGTATGGGGTCTCACCAAGATACTGCTCCAGATCTTGTAATTAAAGTCCTTAATATAGCTCTTCTGCTTTCTTTATAGAACTGACCTTTGAAGTTAAAGGCCAATACATAAGCTTACGAACATCTCTTAAAAAGCAGCAGGGTAGGGAGTGGGGAGGTTGGGCCCATAGACACATTCAGACCCAGTGGCCTTCTGTCAGCAGATAAGTGGAGCAGAGAGAGGGGAAAAGGGAGTTTCATGCGCTTTCCTGAGGAGGTGTGCTGGTTGAAGGCAACCAGTAGTGGCTGAGTAAAAACATCTGCTGTTGGGTTAAATACAGTTTGAGAAAGCGTAAGTTGTGCAAATACTTGTATTTCAGACCACTTGGTAAACCAGTTTTAATAACCAGTTGTCAGTAGAAATGCCATGGGCAGGCACAGTTGCCTGTCACAGGAAGGTTTTGCTCCAAGTGTGCTTTTTTGGCCATAGTTATAGTCCAGATCAGCTGTCTCACAGGCCTTGCTGAGTGTGGCAGTTCCTACCTTGTAAGGTCTTAATGTTTTGGTTCTCAAAGGTTCAGTATGTGTGGAAAGAGTGAAGGGGTAGATCTTTGCAAAATAGTTCCAATTCCTGTGTAAGGTGGGGGTCTATTACACACTGGACTCAAGTTATGTCCTTTGGGGTAATCTGTCACCTGCACTGCTTCTGTAGAATTAGTGCTACAAACACATTAGTTGTGGTGTTAAACATATCCAGATTTTTACCTATAAGCATATATAAACATGTTACTTTCATGACTGAGGAGAATGGATCTGATACAAGGGTATATAATGTTTTAAGTTACTCTTTTAAGAAGAGATTCAAGAAAATGTAAACTTCCAGTGAATGCATCCTTTATCTGTTTGCAAACTGCATCTGAACAACCAGCCTTGATCACTATGTGTGCTAACGAGTGGTTTGTTTTGTTGCATGGCCTGCTTTGCCGTGGAATTCACAACAGAGAGTAAGTGTATTCTACTCCCTTCCTTCATTCATTTCATGTGGTATTTTAATACGACATGTTTTAGACGTGTCTTGTCTGATTTTTTTTTTTTTTCATGTAGTCACTAAAATCATTCATTCATGGATGTCTGTAACAAAATCATCCTGAAACCCAGATTGTAGACCCCTCCCCTTTGATTATTCTTATTTAAAGCACTGTGTTCCTTTTTGTGACACCTGTTTTGTTTATAGGTCTTCAGCATGTTTCTGGAAACCCTGGTTGATTTCATCATCATTCATAAAGATGACTTGCAGGATTGGCTTTTTGTTCTCCTGACGCAGTTGCTAAAGAAAATGGGAGCAGATTTGCTGGGGTCTGTGCAGGCAAAAGTTCAAAAAGCTCTGGATGTCACCAGGTAGAGTATTAGATGGCAAATACTATGGAGGTTTTTGCAGGATTACAGAAGGGCATCTGATGAACATTTAGAAACACAGTAAACACAGTAGTGCTGTATGTTTTGAGGACTTAATCTTGATGAATACCAGAATAAAGGAGAGCAAAGTTATGTCACAGTATTTCAGGCATTGAATTAAAAAGGCCTGTCTCTTTTCTAAATAGGTAACTTTAAAGCATAACATTTAAAATGTGTCACTGATTTTGTTATTTTGTTGGGGGGTTTTTTTGGTGCATATGTGCTTGGATATCAATTTTGGTTTTGAATGATGGAGGAGAATATTTGCAGTATTCATATTTAGCACAATGTTCAGAGCATCTTTCATACTGTTCAAAGAGCAAATAAAGGTAATGTCAAGATAAGATCTTGAATGCTACTGCTATGTGCACACCAATTCTGTAGTCCAGTGTCTTTTCTAAGGATGTCCAGCACAGGACACTGTTACAATAAAGTTCAGCTAATCCTGGAAAAAGGATAATTTAAAAAAAAAAAGTAATCCAGGGGAAAATATGATAGAGTAGGGAAATAGAGGAGAGAAATCAAAACTAGGTATGACTTCTGAGGATAAGGTAAACACCAGGCTGCTACTAGAGATAATGGAACAAAGCACAGCCTGAAATGAAGATGGAATGGACAGATGTGCCAAAAGCTGGATAAGTGTGCAGAGGCTAGATAAAGTAACCGTGTATGAAAGTATTCATTTAGCAGTCTTCTCCAGTATTCAGTCAGTAGTCAGCTAATCCTTAGACTTGGAGTTTCTCTGAGTGATAGAAAGTTAAAAAGAAAATTATTATAGGTGTTGAAATCTGTTGTGTAAGGTTTAACATACAGAGTTAATTTAGTCCTGAAAATTTATGTTGCATTACATTTTTGCCTTTTTTTTTTTTCTTTGACAGGGATTCTTTTCCATTTGATCAACAATTTAACATTTTGATGAGGTTTATTGTAGATCAGACCCAAACACCAAACCTGAAGGTCAGTATCAGAAGCCTTTTCAATAAAGCATCAAGAAGGTTGTCTAAGCTTGCCATGTCAGGCTATACCATAAAGCATAGAACTCATGTTAAGATGGCTAATTGTAAGTACCTGCATGATATAGAAATTATATTGGTACTTAACTCGTTCTCCATTTTAATAAATCGAAGTATCTTTAAAATAGGACCCTGTAAGAGCTGGGCTTTAAGCACACTGGGACGTATTAAAGTTTGAATATAGAAAATTCCTCTTCACCCTGGTCTTAGTGGGAATAACACCTGGCTGTGCAGGACAGAAGGACCAGATTGTCTGAACGTCTGGACCCTAAGCAACCATAACAAGTGCTTGATGCACAGATCAGACATAACACTTGCAGGGTTTGGAGAAAAAAAAACATCAGAGCTTTCTGTTATTGAATCCTCCCAAAGGGATATTGTTGTGCAGACTGTTTTTCAGGAGGTTGCTGTTTCAAGACTGTAGGAAGACTGTAAACTCTGGAAGTCACACACATTTATCTTCCAAAGACAGGAATGTACAGGATACTAAATGACTCCTGTTCTTTAATCTCAGAAATTTTGGATCTTTTGGGACTCTGTCAGGCATTTGATTATGACCAAAAGCTATGGTTTGGCATCTAGAACAACAAACACTGGTGAAACCAGCGTGGTTGGGTACTGATTTGCTTACACAAGCACACAAGTAGACATACGTATTTCTTGCCAGTTCTTATATACCGTTCCAGGCTCTTTCTACACAGAATTTATCCTGTGTAGAAAATTGCTTTTCATTTTGAAACACGACATGAAGACATGTCACAGGGATATTTTGATTTTTTTCCTCATGACATAAGTCTTGTCAATCTATAGTAGTATCTGTTTATTGTGGGATAAATCCGTCTTTGCCAGATTCTGAGCCTCACAAATCCTTTTTTATTTCTCAGGTGAAAGTTGCTATCCTGAAGTATATTGAGTCCTTGGCAAGACAGATGGATCCAACAGACTTTGTGAACTCTAGTGAGACAAGACTTGCTGTATCTAGAATTATAACTTGGACAACAGAACCAAAGAGCTCAGATGTGAGAAAGGTAAGCCAGGGTGACGAAGTATTTGCAGTTGTTATTGTTGTTCAAAGAAAAAAAAAAAGTAAGAAAAAGAAAAGGGAAAAAAACCCCGCAATAAAAAATGGTCACAAAAGTAATGAAAAACTCAGTTACTAGATTCTGTTCTTAAGAAATTGATTTTACATACCTTACTGTCCAAAACAAATTGCCAATTCATTAAAACACATTTCTGAAGCATGACTTCATATATTTTTTTCTAGTAGGTACTTAGTTGTGTGACTTTACTAATACTGTGCAAAAAGAGGTAACAGTTTGAAAATGTACTTTCTTGAGCAGTCTGGAAATATCTCTAGGTTTTTGTTTATTTAGGTGAAGGCTCTGTGCTTTGCAGACTGAATGAAATCTAGCACAACTTCTGTGTTGTTATATTTTTAAAAGAAAGTAAACAAATCAGTAAGCTGCCAGGGACTCTCAGTGCTTTTCTTTTAAGAGCTGTGTGTTTATCTCAACCTGGAAAAAAATGACACTTTTAGGTCAGGCCTGGGTTATACAGTTTTGTTCTTTATCTTGCTCTAGATACAAGTGTCAGGCAAGCTAAAATGGGGCAGATGGTGATACTCATCTTTCCCAAGAGAAAAGTGAGACTTAGTTTTAAGTACCTGGCATCTGTAACACAATTTAAAACCACCTTCTCAGCCCAGATGTAGAAATAGATTCTGGTAAGAGCTAACGGCTTTGAGATGTACTTGGATAAAAACAAAACAAAACCAAACCAAAAAAAAAAAAACAAAAAAAACACCAAAAAAAAAACCCCAGACCAACAAAACCACCTAAACAAACATTTAAGCATTTCAGAATGTAAGAATTGTCTGCAATTTTTTTCACTCTACACGTACTTAAAATGTCAAATTAATAGTTAAATAACAGATTATTTTATGACTTGGGAAATAAAAAATTTTTTTAGTGATTATTTGATTTCTGATGAAAAGATCACTAGGGATCAAACGTGCTGTAACTGCAGCATTATCTGATAGCTGACACAAGGCTTCAAAGCAGCTTTTTGGGTTTCTGCTGCTTTCTCACATACATCTGATTGGTTCTAGAGAAAAATGTCTTATGCTCTTCTCTGAAGATTTTCTGCAGGGATTATTCACACCAGTGTGACTGAAATTTAATTCTGCGAGATAGTCAGCCTCAGAAAAAAAAGGTTACTTTAAATCCTGGACTTAGATCTGGAATATGCCTTTCCATTTTGATGCCTCCATGAGCAAAGCCAGAAAGAATTAAACAGTCAAAGAAGCTGCTTCTCTATTACAGCTCAAGTAAACCTCAAGCAGTTTACTGTGCTCATGGTCTGCGAGAGGGAGTTATAATTAATTTAAGTAGAATTATGCATTGAAAAGCAAAATCTCTGCATATTGCTCAGCAGAAGTCGTCTTCCACCATTAGGGGTCATCATTGCTGCATGCAAAATTGAGTGCAGAGTATGTGCAGAGCTGTAAAAATTGGCGGTTCACTGTGGGATGTGGGGAGGGTGTGTTCACAGCAGGGTGTCCCTCCTTCTGTCTCTTTCAAAGACTTGCAGAGCTCTGGCAAAACTTCCACTAAACTCTACCTGAGCAGTACCCAAGCAAGTGCCATGGGCTGACAAGAGATTGCTAAATCTCAGTTCTACTTATTGAACCTGCATGTGACTTGGATTTACCTCTGATGCCTCTAGCTTTCAAATAAATTATTACAGTTAAGCCAACTTAGGCTAGTGAGAGTGACTGCCCAGGTGATCCTTATTTTATCACGCCATTGCTGTACTATGATTTTATTAAGAACATAGTACAAACCACAGGTTTTAGAAGAAACACTGCAGAAAAGGATTTATAAGCAATCATTGGCCATTATCTCTGTCAGGACTTTGGTTAACAGACTAATAAATTCTTTATGTAGTAGCGAACTGGACTATCAAGGGCCAACTGAGACAGGTGAAATCTTCTGAAGATTGCAATCGAAAGATTGGCCTCCTTTTTTGGAGACTGTATGTAACTTGGGATAAAGTATCTTTTTTAATAGTGAGGTGTTTCACTTAAGCATCAAAAGATTTTGCCCTCATGGAAGGTATTATGGCGGTGTTCAAGATTGGTGATTTTTCTAAGAGCAAAGCAGACCATGCATTGTAAATGATGTTACAACGTAAAAATGGAGATGGCAGTTGAGGTTACAGGGGAGAGGGAGAAGAATCAGCTCAGTCTTCAAATGATCAAAGTACTACAACAGGCCTGAAAAAGCATAAAATAAGGTAATTTTTCAATAGAATCTGGATCCGAGACCACCAGTGCCATCAACTCAGCTCCTGAAAGCTGACAAAAGCACATTTTATTTTTGGTACTGAGGAATCATTGCAGGCATAGTCTGGCCCATGTATACTTCTCCAGCTGGCATGGTGCAACAGTGATGTTGGTACTCAACTACTTTGCAGAGGCAGGGACTCTTTCCCCCAAGAAATGTAGTCCTGCAGCTAATGTGGTTCTCACCCAGATTTGAGTTACTGAGTGCTACCTTTAATGTAGCATTCAGTAAGTCATTCAATGTAAGTAGCATGTATGTGTGTGTGATGGTCATGCTGTTCTGTCTGTATTTTATCTTTGAGAAGATGCACATAAATCAAGCTTTCTCATGCTGATGGCGAAGTATATAAATGACCTCTGTCAGTGGGGAAAGCATGTGGCTGCTGCATAGCAATTAGTCAGTCTGATCCTATGGTAGCAATCAAGGGATCTGTTCAAGAAATGGATTATATTTTCAGTCAATAGCAAAATTATCTTTTTATTAGTGATCATCTGTTCATTACTACTATTCACTATGTGTGACGGTCATGAAGGGCCCAGACCCATAATGTTAAGGAACTGGAGAGAAATAGAACAAAAAGTGGCACTTAGTTCCAGAACTTTTTTCAAGCTGAATGATGCAGCTTTATTAATAAACCTTGCATATACTTTTGATGAGTACTTAAGCACACTTAACATGACACCTAACTTGATCATGGTTTAATAGCTACCAAAATCAGAAAGAAACTTAGTCAAAGAAAATGCTGTTGTGCATAAAACAATTTATGTTCTTGTATAGAATGACATCTGTAGCTAAACATAAGCTCTCCTATCACAAAAACATGATGTACTTTGAGGAATAAACAGTTGATATTACAGAGTGTCACTAACAAAATGTGATTGCCTCTCAAGGCAGAAACCATTTAAGCTTCTGATAGTAACCATGAACTATGTACAGTCAAAATTATTGTCAAGCTTTATGTTTAAAATAAGGTGATCTGCAGGGTGTTGTGGGGGTAAATATTTGTCTTGTTTTAAAGATTTTTAATACCTATTGGGTGTTTACCCTGCATGCAAATGAAGATTTACTTCCTGCAACCAGTGCTAGAAGAGAGGTGAAAGACATTTGTCCTACATGCTGAACAAAAGCCATTGGGTAGGCACAGGTCACAGCGCTGCATAGTGACTGGGTGGGACATGGTGCCAGTGCAAGGAGAGCACCTGGTAGTAATTTCCACACGTATGGATGGCTTGATGCTTTTTGCCTAAGCAGAACATGTCAATGGGCAGGGCACAAATCAGGATTTCAGATAACTGAGTTCTGAGTGCAGTAGCATCTAAACTTGTGCAGTGTATTCAGGTTTCCTCTGCTTTCTCTCTCTGACAGTCTGATTTTTCTCTGGAAAATGATTTGATGAAATCATTTTACAAAAATGAAATTACTGAAAAGTAATTCAGTGGCAATGCAAACACTGTGATGACTGCTCGGAGTACAGTAGGTCAGTAACTTCACCATGCTATCACTAATATTGCCAACAAAATTATTGTGCAGTCCTTACGCAGGTAAAGTGCTTAATGAATTTGGATGACAGACTTGGGCTCTGTGTGGGAAAATACTTTGATCTTGGAAAACAGCCATCAGTTTGAGAATGGAAATTAGAATGAAGCTTCTGATTTGGCTCTGGTCAAAGCCTCCTGTCCAAGGCTCAGGTGAATGGAAACTTTTATTAAACATAAGTACTCAGCATTTGAGGGGGTGGAATCATCTGCAAGGGCACACAGGATCTTCACATTTAGGAGCAGCTTGTACAAGCTGAAGGGGAACAAGGCCTCCTGAGCTCTGAAGGGCCAGTGACATTGCCTATTATCCTGTTAATCAGCCAAGCCCTGATCTTAATGATAAATAACAAGATCTGTATTGCCTGATTGTCATCTGGACTGCTAATCTCAGGGAAGAAGAAATTTTTCCTTTGTGCCAGATATCCTGACTGTCTTCTCTGTCAGTGAAATATTCCTACAGTATTATCTTACAAACCACATTATGGGCAGCCTTGTGTCATGTGTACATTATGTTCTGCCTTCCACTTATGTAACTGGGAAAACTTTTTCTTTCAACTGTCCCACTCATTACTCAATTTGGTCAAGCTGCCCTTGAGTACAGACAGTGGATGGGACTTGGTAAGAAACTAGAACCATTGCAATGAATCAAAAAGCCCGGGAGAGTGCTTATTTTGCTGTCATTTGCATGAAGTTCCCCTCAGAATTCCTAGGGCTAGTGCCCTTTCTGGATTGCCACCACTGGTTTGCAGGTGAAGTCTAGTGGTATCCAAATCAAAAAAGTTTTGGATCAGATTTTTTCCTAAAACTGATTGAGAAACTGATTCTGAATTACACCAGAAGATAAAGAAGAAAAAGATGAGAGAGAAAGCTGCTGGTCAACAGTTCTCAGTGTGCTCAAACAGCCAACTAAGATGTATTTGCTACTTTAACTAGTAGTCCTAGATGTCATTTATTGAGAAATATTGATGATGTCACTTTTATAAGGAAATGGGACCTAACAATAAAGCCCAGAGCAAGTTTGGGTAAAATATTGCTGTGATGTCTGTAGGGAGGAGCAGTGATAGACAGGAAAGCAAACACTTCAGAAGAAATGAAATTGAGCTCCTTTGCAGTGTGATGCCATGAGACCTCTAAAATCTCTCCTGGAGTTTTAATTTCCTGTCTAGCATGAGGCTGATTTGAGCAACTCTGGAACAGATGCTTTGCTGTAAAAGCACTCCCGAAGACTCTTAGTGAGGTATATGGCATTGTTCATCTTCACTGGTGTTGGATAATAAACACTGTTGATCACAGCGTTACAGTAGCAGTGGCAAAAAGGATATTTGCAGAAATGCTTTTGAATGGCAAATTGTTTTAATCTTCCCCAGCTGCAGGCCTTTGCCTTTCTGGTTCAGAGGTTTCTCTAGCACTCTTGCAGATGACTCCTACACCAGATTTGTGTCTCATGTACTCCATGAAGAGCTAAGCTACCAGAGAGCCAGGCCTTAGGAGTTCAATTTCAGGCTTATGGAATCTTAAATAACACTGTGTCTTGTATGACCTTGTATGAGGTCAGCCTTTTAGCCAGAGAATATTCCTAAGTAAGTCAAACTCAGACTGAATGCACAGGGGAACTCCTTTAAGCATAGTGTTAGGAAAAATAATGTAACAGATCAAAAATGGCATCTGGTGGACTTCACTGTTTACTTGATGTAATTCTGTTAGAACAGAAGGGATCTCTGTGTCCTAGCTGTGTTTCCAAAATAGTAGCCATCATTTTGTTTGTTTTGAATTTGATGCTACAGAGCTATGAGAGCCCAAGTGTTTTTAGTGTACACAGTGCAAGGAAATGGCTTTTACCCAGTGTTAGTGGCCAGAAAATCATCATGGTGCTGGGCTAGATTTCCTTAAAATGAATCTTTGCTTTGCACAGCCTTTTAGTATCCTTTGCATTGGAAGCAGTTTGTAATATAGGTACATTTTCTTGGTTTACTTGAAATGGTAAAATCTAGTGCAATATAAGAAATTGCGCCAGAGAATGTGCATACTCATGTGACTGTGTGTAATATGTTTGTGTGTACATGCCATTTATATACACACACCCCTACAGAGGTGATGTATCTGTCAAGATTAGAAGTAATACTTACATAATGCATTGTGGAGCCATCCAGTAAATAGATCGTAGGCTGTTTTCTCTGGACTACGATGGATAAGTCTGCCATACTTTAACATTTTGAAACTCCAGATTAAAGTGCATGTTTTCATTACAAACAGTCTTAGTTCAGTAGCTTTTCTTCCTTCTTAGCTTACATGTTGGAACCTCACCCTTAGAATTCAGGCATATTATGCTAGGTTTATAATAAAAGTTTCTCAGTTGTTAATGAAATGTAACCTTTTTTCTAGTACTTAAACCTGGTTTTGCAACAAACGCTGTTTTGTAAGGAGCAAAGTTACTTAGCCTTCATGAGCTTGACTTCTGGGGTAACATCTGGCTCTCCAGAACATTTTTGCTGTGATTTTTGTGCCCAGGTCACAAAATAACAGCATGCATAAGGAATCATAATCCATTATAGAAGAGTGATCTGAATATGTGATGAATCAGCGCTGAATATTTTTTCTGGCACTTGTTTGAGATGCCTTTGACACATGTAA
This sequence comes from Psittacus erithacus, assembly GCA_009867235.2. Classification (NCBI taxonomy): domain Eukaryota; kingdom Metazoa; phylum Chordata; class Aves; order Psittaciformes; family Psittacidae; genus Psittacus; species Psittacus erithacus. The sequence goes on from WYDI02025953.1 coordinate 28,592, forward strand.
TGCAACCACCCATGACTTGTAAAAACCTTTCATGATGTATTAAGTGTGTGCTGTATAAAACACAATAGCAGTGTGGATTTAATCTGTATATGAATTCTGTATTTAAATCTGTTAAACAAATTCTTCCTTTTCAGGATGTGGATGCAAACAGCATATTCTGATAGAAGTCTTTGGGGAAAACTGTGTGTTTAAAAACATGCTTGGATTGCGTACGAACTGATGAAGCCATTATGCTTCATATTACCATATCAGTATTTGGATGTCCATACTGACCTGAAAAGGGAACAAGCAGGAGGTTTGGTTTGGTAGATAGTTAGTTATGTTAGCCAGCTAACATTTAATTGTCTGCTGGAAAGTACACTTAAATAACACTTGTTTAGAGCCTGCGGACACTCAGTAGCTGTGAATTAACTTGCTTAACATCAGCTATGCTCACTGGAGAAGTAAAGCATTGCCCTATGCCAGTGTGTGCTAATATAAGCTGCCTAATGTGTCAGTGCTGTCTCTTGATCTCAGTGGATTATATTTGATCTGCAGTTTAGTATAATTCAAGGTGACATGAGAGAGCGAGCTTCTCTCTTCCAGTGTGCCTTAAGTTGTTAAACATGTTTGCTTTAGGCTGGACAGTGAAATGAATGATGCATACCGAATAAGATTATGGCAGCCTCCCAATACGTAAAAGGGGCCTACAAGAAGGTTGTAGAGGTAAATTTTACAAGGGCATGTAGGGATAGGACAAAGGGGAATGGCTTTAAACTGGAAGAGAGGGGATTTAGATTAGATAGTAGGAAGAAGTTCTTTACTATGAAGGTGGTGAGTCATTGGCACAGGTTGCCCAGAGAAGCTGGGGCTGCCCCATCCTTGGCAGTGTTAAGGGCCAGGTTGGACGGGGCTTTGAGCAATCTGGTAGAAGGTGGCCTTGAAAATAGATGATCTTCAGGGTCCCTTCCAACCCGAACTATTCTAAGATTCTATGAAAAGCGAGTAGATGTTAGTGTGGATCTTCCCCAGACTGATCACATGATAAAAGGCGTTTGTTGACAGTATTGGTCTATCAGACTGATGCCCAGGCTGGAGTCAGGAGCTTGCAAGTTCTTAACTGCTTATTCTTCTGAACTTAGATGTGTGCAAGGATAGATGCAGGTAGGTGCAAGCACCTATTCCCTACTCCCAGATGGCCAGATGCAAGTGCCATCTCAGTCCAGCACTGCCTAGGCTCTGCACTTTAGCAGAGATTTTCAAGTGGTTATGGAGGCCATCAGGAGATTGCCAAAGCAGAGCTTTGGTATGAGAACCAAGGGATGACCTAGAAGCCTAAGAGTTGTGTTTGAGTTTAATTTTGAGCCAGTGCTGCCCTCTGCTGAAAGGAATGCTCTTTTGGTTAAATCAAGTATTGATGCCTTTTTGTTACTTGAAATTAAGCAAGCAACTGATTTAAAACTCTTCTCCAAAAATATAGCATGTGTACTGTTTAGATGATTTAGTTGAAATCTGTGCTTTCTCTAAATACCAACTTTCCTGTTTGTCAAACCCAGACCATACATAGTTGGGTGGGTGAGGATTTGCCAGCTAGGACAACTACAGCTTCCTCAGGGCCTGGTGAAGGAAACTTGGAAGAGAAATGTAAACAGGTAGACTAAAAACCACGTGCACTAATCACACTAATCATGTTTGCAGTCTCAACTCAATTGTCTAGTGTAAAGAGACCTTGACTGGGAGCCTGAAAAAAGCGTGTCTGCCTGCGAAGTTAATGTTTGCTTTGGTGTGCTTTTCTGCTAATTCTCTTGTAGTTCCTTATAAGCAACCAGGGTATGAGATCCTCTTGTTTTATGGGATTGCCAGTGTTGTGGGAATCCATTGCCAGTGTCTGAGTACCTTGAAAACTGCTTTCACATAGCTCAGGCAGCTAGCTGCTTTTACTGCTTGGTCTATTGGAGCAGCAACAGCAGCAATCATAAGGCACTTGTATTAAGCTTAGGTCACTGATCGCATTTCCTTTCTAAAATCAGTGGATTTTTCCAGTTAGCCTTGATCTTTTTGCTTAATGAGCCCAAACGATTTCAAAGAGACTTTATTATAATTCGGCCAAGTTGCAGATTTTGGTAAATCTGGCCAACACACACTAGCTAAAGCAAAAATCCAAAAGTTGTTAAAGTATTTGTATCCCTTTAACAACTGACACTGTTGGACAGCATGAATTTCGTCGACCTAAGTGTGAAACTTCGGGAGCTGCTGCCAGCTTGTGGAACCTGATCCCTCACTGCATTGTTATAAGGAAAATAATAAAGTTACATAAGTGATCCTTTGCAAATAATTCAAGAACCTGACGTGAAGCCAGACCCCCTCACTAGCATAGTCAGGCTCTGAAGTCACTAGAATTTATCCAGCTCTAGCCAGCAGAGAACTGCTTCATTAAGATTAGGTAATGTAGTGTCTACGTTATATGTCACTGAAAAGAGATGGATTAGGGTTCCACACTAATGGTACATGGACACAAAGGAAAATGCAGCTTTTACTCCTTCTTCAACTGTATATCATCAAGCACGAGTGTTGCATGGAGAATGTTTGTACATTGTGTACAGAAATAAGGTGGGGTTTTTTTGCTTGTTTTAAATTTATTTACTCCAGTAATCTAATGAAACAAGAGCCAAGATTTTCGGAAATGGCCAGTGATCTGCAAATATGAAAATGTCCTCTAGTTTGTCACAAGCTGAAAATCCACAGATTTAAAATGCTTAGAAACATTATCTGTAAAATATGTCCTTTGATTAGATAAATGTGTACAAGATAAATGAAACTTAGAGGGTTATCAAGTGTGTCCCGATCTAACTGTTAAGATGAGTGTAGAAATGCTGCTTCTGATGCTCTTCATTGCTGAAATAAAACTAACTGTATTAAAACTGGAAGGATTGCAAGAGTGAAACTTGAAGCATGTTGTAGGTGTGATTTCAAGGTATCACGTAGCTTCCACCTTTTGAGGTCGGTAACAGTGTGTTGATTTTATGGTAGCAGGGACCAAGATCTTTGTGTGTTAAATCTCAAGTAGGAGCTTTCATATAATGGCTTTTGCCTTGACTGTGTTCTTTTTACATAGACCTCAGTCATCCAACTGCACTTCTAGGTTTATTTTAGGCAAAAGCCATTATTTCATTCTGTTCCCTTATAAGGGCTTCAAGAATGATCTTATTTCTAACCCAACAGTGGGAGATACGTGGCACAAAGGTCTATGAAGTTCTTTCCCACCTCACTGTACCTTGGGCAGCTTCTGACTTACCAGTTGATATGTCCAGGTATTTTAATCTCTGAGCAATCTCTCAACCTGGAAATCTTGTTGATCAGCCTTCCTGTTTTATTTTGGTTTTTAGCTCAGTTAATGAGATCATTTTGTTCTGACGCAGATCTGCATGTCTACTTCCTAACCATCCAGGATATGCATGCTATTCACGAATGTGCATTCAGGAATGTGCTTTGGCATGACTCGTCACTTTGCATTCAGTTCAACATGCTGATTGTTCTGAGATCTTGTTTGCAGTAATATTTTTATTACAGAAGATACTATGCTGGTGAAAACTTTAAAGTTCTTGGATCAAAATGGACAGAAATACACAGGATATATGGATACCAGGCAGGCTTCATGGCAGAGTTGCCCAAAACTTCAGGTCAGAGGAGGGTAGAGTATGAGTACGGAGTTTAGAAAGCCATGGGGAAAATTGTCTTCCCACTTCTTTCATGCTTACATCTTTAGTGTGAAGTGAATAATGACATACCATGTTTCTATTTAAGTCAGTGAGAGTTTTGACAGGAGGCGACATGATCCATCTGGAATGAAGAGTCTAAGGACCTGTTATTTGCTGCAGTCCTTGGAAGCCCATTGAGTGTTGTGTGCTTCAGTTCTTTGTTGGCCATATGAAAAGGATGTTATTTACCAAACTTTCATAGATAGAAAATGTTTTCATATACAAAGCTATATTACTGCAAGTTGGGCCTGATAGCAGAAAGAACAGTGTAGCTTGAATTGCAGTTTGCACACTGAAATGATTGAGGTACTTTGATTCCCCTTCACTGTGAAAGGGTTTTTGTATGCCTGAGTTCATCATCTGCTGAAAGATTCCACTTCCCAGGGAACTACAGATACACTTAATTATTGCAACTTTGCAAATATAAAATTCCTTCTGTGAATCGATGAGCATAGTGACTGTACAGTTATCACCACAGCAGTGAATTATATTTTTATCCTCTTCTTTTTCATTTTTAGAAAGTTTTAGGAAGTTTCATAGAGGTCAGACACAAGTGTCTACTTCTCCTAAGCCTATATGTAAGCTGCTCCAAAATAAGTGCACTTGTAGCTTTGCTTCTTGCTTTGTGATTTAAGCCACTTTTTGTATTCCGGAGGTTGATGTCAGTGGCTACACCCCTGTTGGAGAAAGTTGTGCTGCAGACCATCAGAGGTCATTCATCATTGCTTCATTTTTATTGTTCTTTTAATCAATGTGTATATTTTTGTATATTTTCAAAGCAAAGGCAAGGGAAAATAAACAGAATTGGTGCAATCCACATGCATTGTGTGTTGCTGGGGAATCCTAGTTAGGAACGTGTAATATTGATTACTCTTGCAGATCTGCACTCTGATGTATTCTGCTTCCATTCCAATTTTATTCCATTGTCTTAGTTCAGCATATGCAGAGCTGTATGTTTGCTAATGGAGTTAGTGTAGACCCTGTTATGGCAGCTGTTCTATCCAGGCGAATAGGGCAAACCCTGTCCAGTGAATTTAATGGTAACATTCTCAATTATTTCAGTGGTACCCCGGTTTTATTTATTAAAATTGGGGATTCTGGTGGGGTTTAGCCTGTCCATGGATGAGAGAATGACGATTCTCACCATCCCAGTAGATCTCCCACTTCCGATGGAGTCTCCTGTTGCTGAAACAGCCTCAATGGTAAGACTTGCAAGGAGAAGTGGGGAAAACAGAAGGAGGGATTGTCTGTGTGACAAAACAAACTCGTCAGATCCTTAGGAGAAGTAGTGATTGGGTGTGAAGAAAACTAGGCCCATTTACACTTAAAATAGAAAGCACATGAATGATAGATTGCAGTCCTAGATTCTTCATGGGTTTGTTTTCTGTAAATGTTTTCAGTAACTTTTCAGTTGAAATATATGCTGGACAGGACGATGGTAAGATTTTCTCACTAGCTGTGAATAGCTGTACAATTCACATCTGAGAAGTTAATGATATAAATGCAAAAGTATATTGTAAGCTCTAAGAACTAAAAAATTAACTATGGCAGTTAGCAATTCATTATGACACAACATGGAACATGTCAAAAATTGGTCTAGTATGGGAGTAATCTGGATGAAACACATTGTTTACCATAAGGATTGTTACCAACAGAGTGCATAGTGTTTTCAAAGAGTAAAAACTGATGGTCTTTTCTTTCTTCTTTTCAGGCAGCACAAATAGTCCTGATTTCTCTCTTTGAACTGAACACTCCTGAGTTTACCATGTTACTTGGTGCCTTGCCAAAAACATTCCAGGATGGTGCTACAAAGCTCCTGCACAACCACCTCAAGAACTCAAGTAACACCAGTGTGGTGAGAGGCCCTTGTCCTTGCAAACAGCAGAGCCCCAAAGACAGCAGCTCATTGATAAGCTGTTGATGTTCAGTCGCATGAATTATCTGTAACTTTCTTGAAGCAATATGGCAATAGAGGCTTCTATTTGATGTTGCTTTTATGGGAACCATTAAAACAGAACATCCAGTTATTTTTAAATTTAATATAGCCATAAGCAGTACAGATTTGGGGGGGGAGGGGAGTAGTAAAATTTGTGCTTTTGAAAGTCCTGACAGTAACAACCTTTTGGCTTAAACCAGAAATCCTGATTCTGCAGATTTTCTGGGCCTACTGCTACTATTGAAATCAGTTATATTGTCTTCTTGGAAACTCACAGGATCTACAAGGTCTCCTCAGTCTACACCTATAGGGGAGACCTACAAGATCTGCTCAGTCTAAACCTATTACATTATGCTTTGGTTTTACATGAAGCCTTTGCACATTTTTATTTCTCTGAAGCAATATGTTAGTAGAGGATTTAAGCATGTTTCTAAACCTCTTTCCCCCAGGAAAGTAAGGATTAGGGTATTTTTTGCCTTTTTTATGTGGAAATCTTGTGAGACTTGCTGGAATTTGAACCCTCCTGTCTTTGCGCTTCAATAGGAACAAGTAGACCCTTTGTCTGCGCTAGAACTGCAACATCAGGCTTCCAGGCAAATGAACTGGATTCTCTAGTACCTTTGACTTTGTGTGAACAGAGTCATAATTGGGAGCAATTTCAACTCATTTTGGTGTGGTACAAATGGTTGTGGAGGCCAGTGGAAAATGATAAGTTAGATTGCTTGCTTAATCTCTTAACAAGCACGGTCAGAATGCTTTAGACAATGTAGAAAATAGCTGCCTAATTAAATTGCTAAATTGCCAGGATAATGGTTTGCATACTTTGGAGCCTGGCAAGTAGTATCTGAGAAGCTGGTAAGCCTAGTGGATTGATAAGCCATGTATCTGGTAATATTTGCAGGCTGTGTGTGTTGCATAGTTAAAATTGCAGGTACTGTGGACTGTCGGAAAGTGCACTTGCATTGTTTGTCCTCAGGGCAGTACCTTCAAGAGCATGCTAATGACTACCTGAACCATGGCTGCATATTTTTAGGTCAAGAGCCAAAACCGCACTAAGTTTGTCTAGCACAAACAAAGGCAATATTTGGACCTGTTGTGTACTCCTGCCTGTGCATTGCAACATGTTGCTAATCCCTGTCTTCTCCCTCTGTGCCAGGGTTCCCCCAGCAATACCCTTGGTCGGACCCCTTCCCGGCACTCCAGCAGCAGAACCAGCCCTTTAACTTCACCTACTAACTGTTCCCATGGTGGGCTGTCTCCAAGGTAATGTGGCAGGCTAATTAAACCACTTAAAAAATATTAAAGGGTTTCAACGCTGAGAGTACATTTGCAGAATATGACTCACTTTGAAAGCAAAAAGAAGACCAAAAGTTTACAGTAGATTTCTCCAAAGAAACAGGGTTGGAACATTATAATACATGGTTGGTGATTGACTTCAGTGTTCCAGTCCTCATGTCATCTGTGTAATCCTTATGTCTTTTCTTATAGTACTAATTTTCTTTCATAACTAGGCCTTCTCCAGAACTACATTTGTGGGCTCAATAAAGGTGGTATGAAATGGCAGTATTAGAAATGAGGTCTTGTTGGAGTTGCAAATAACATGAATTATACGATGACTTTCACGTCAAGGGTTTCAGACTGTATATTTTAGGTGTGCCCTTGTGCTCAGTAATTCATCTGACTGTAGTACAGTGCTTGTGCTGTTGAGAGAAGTGCTGAATTTCCTGTTCCTCTTGTATGCTTTGTGAGGATGCAGAACAAGCAGAGCTGGTGACTGTGTTTTAATGCCGAGTACCTCTCAAATCGCTCTTCTGGCTGTTTACCAAAATAGTGGCCTGACCCTTCAGGCAGCAGGTCTATTACAACCAGGTGTTTTGCTGAAGACGCAGGTGCTGCCCTAGAATGTATTGGTCCACTACAAAACCTTTTGTTTTGCAAACATGGACACTTGAATATGGGAAATGTTCATGTTTCACACCATAAAAACTTAGAGCAGTAGATATGGGAATTTAAACAGTGTGCTCTGGCGGTATAGAAATATTGCAGGAAGTGTTAGGTTGTTATTTGGAGAAGCTTTGATTTATGCTGGGAAAGTTTAAAAGTTGCTGCTCTTGTCTGCCTATCCTCTCCATGGGAGGTCATCTCCCTTTATGATGGAAGAAATGGAAATATGTTGGGTGAGGACTGCAGTTTGTAGCCCAGTGTAGTAATTTACACTGAAATTTAACCCTGTCGTGATGTGCTAAACCATGTCTGGAGGGATGTTTAGACATGTGAGTTCCCAAGTCAGGAAAAATATAGGCTTTTACCCTTTCATAAGTAGTTAAACTAATTCCAGCAGCATATGAGGAACACTGGGGTTTCCTGAGAAAATTCTAGACATCTAAATACATCTTCGTGACTTCTAAATCTGCTGTAATCCAAAACTAGACTGGGTGGTTGCAAGCCAAGGTCAAGTTGCCTATTATGAGGGGTTTTTTAATAAAGGTTTCATTAAGAAATTATGTGGTAGAGTTTCAGGGGAATGGTTCCAGCTATGTTGCTTCCTTTTTGACTAGTCTAAGCATTGTTGCCCTGCTGATTTGTCATGGGAAATTATAAACTGAGATATATCTCCCTGTGGTTACATTGTGGCTTTGTTGGCCATGTTTGCATGTGGCACTTATTTTATAAATTCATAACCTTTTACCATGCTTTCTGGGGTTACCATTGGGACATGTCAGTGTTTTGCCACTTCATTCACTGCTTTTCAGTTTGTCTTTGCATTCTTTTCACTTCTTGACATCAGGATGCATGTATCAAATTATTGATTAAAGTTTTCAGCCAACACTTAATACTATGTTGCTGTTGTTTTCTAGCATTTTGGGTTTAGGAACTGGAGATTTTTTCGCATGTGATGTTCTCAAGGAATAGTTAGAGAGGGCATGTAATTCCAGAGCATTCCGCCATTAAGTTGTCAAGACCAAAACTGCCATGGATGCAATGGGCCAGGAATTTCCTTTAGAAAACAGTTATTCCTTCAGTTTTCTATGGAGCTCTTGGAGACATTGATCCAAAAATTTAGGTGTCATTTCAAGAAGGTTGCCCTACTTCCTTGCTGGATTTAGTTACTCAAGGATGGTGAGTCAAAGATAATCTTCAATGGTACGTGAAGGTGGAAGCTGCTGTAAAAGCCCTTTAAAATAAACAGGGGAGAAGTTCTACCTTATTTTTTGTGAGTGACCTCTGAGCAGCAACATTAGCTGTTAATTTTTACTGTTTGTAGAAAAGTTGGTGGCAAGTACTGCAAATCAGTGGCAGTGGCTTCTGATGCTCTGCTGGACTGCATCCTTCTTGAAAGTGTCTTGTGTAGCAGTTTGAGCATGGTTTCTAACTTGGAGAACAAGGGAGTTTAGCTCTGTTTCTGAAGAGTACATGTGGCCATCTAAACAAAAAGCTTCAGAAGATATGCTAACAGATTGCAGGAAGTAGGATACACTGCAGTATTGCAAGTTGTTAGCATAGATGCTTGTGTGTCATGTTTCCATTACAAATGCTTGTCGCTTGCTATTCATCAGTGGTGTAAAATGTCACTTTTCTCTCTACAAACTTGGAAAATGAGCACACTCAAGTCATTCTGATAGCAGTATAAAAGGATCAAGATTCCCACAGTTTCTTTGTGTAGCCCTTCTCTGAAACAAGGTTTGGCTTTACTTTTTTGTGGGATCCATTGTCTGTGGGTTGTACCAAGATTGTGTATGCCCATTGGTTCCTAGGGTGCTCCATGTAGAGGCCCTGCTTACCTTGTCCATGCCTATGTCCTGAATGCAGCCAGTTAAAAGATTATCTCCAGTTCTTAATGTTAGTTTTGAAGATTATACTTTTCTTTACCTTTTTTCTTGATGCACAAATTGGAGGAGTCTCATCTAGAGATATATGTCTTCGGGGTTGGGGTATGTGCAGAAAGGATAGTTTGGGATGTGTACAAATATAAAAATGCTGCTAAGCATAGCTGCTCTCCCATATAACTAATGGTTTGTGGACAGTATCTTCAATCAGCAAGGCTTTGTTGATACAGACTTTCTATAGTATGTGTGTATGCCATTGCCCTTGGGTTACATTACTTCTTCTGTAATATTGCCATCACAGCTGAATTCCAGAGGGCTGATTTTTTGTGTGTGTGTACTTGTGTGTTCATGTATTTGAGTGCTCTGGATAGATTTTGAATGTTTTGCTTGAACTGGACTTTATGGATGCAAACAGCTAATTTGTCTATCCATATGATAGCATCTGCTTAAGTATCCTCTGGTGTTAGTGTCTTCAGAAGGGTAACATGCTTTCAGGGCCTTGGGCAGAGTCCTTCCTCCTACTTTCATTTGCTCCATCCAGTTCTGCTTCATGATCACTAGAACATATCCACTTCATCTGTGAGTTACTTCTGCATTTGTACCTGCTTTTTTTTTTTTTTTTGTCTTGACAGTTATAATTTTTGTGGGAGAGGAGTTTGTCCTGGGTTCAGCCATGACTGCTACTGCTGAACCCAGGACAGAGTTATGGAGGAAAGATGTGTTTTCTGAAGATGAAAAGCAGGGAGGGCACTTGCGAAGACTGAAAATAATAGGGAAAAAAAACCCAGACTTCTAACTGAGAAGACTGTTTCCTGGGCAGTGCTTGGATGAATGGCTTGTGTTGGACACAGAAAATCTTCTGAGATTTAGTAAATGATTTAGTATGACAAAAAGGAAAATACTAAGTTGTGAAGTCCTCCAGTGTAAGAATACCATTGTGAATGGCAAATGAACTTCTGTAAACTCAAATGTTACATTCAGGTTGTGAATTTTCACCTAGAATTCTATAGGAATATTTGAAGGAACAACAACTTAATACGTTTGCTCTTCTGTTTCTGCCTTTATTAGTAGGTCAGAAACCTGTGCTCAGCTCAAATTATTAAAAAAACAAAACCAAAAAAGTAAGTTCAGTTCTTCAAAGATCTCTAGAGAAAATGCTGCAAAATAAGGGGGTAATGATTTTATCTGGCTGTGTAAGTTTGTTCTTGTTTTTTTCCTTGATAACAGAAAATACCATTAAAAATAAAATTTTGGTATAAAGTTGAGCAAGGCATGGAAAAAGAATTAAAAATAGCCACCCACCTTATACAATAAGAACAAGCCTGCATTGTTTGGTGGCCCATGTGCAGGTAGGTGAGTCCCTGAGCTGTGAGACTTCTGATCAGCATTGTGGGTGTCTGGTGTATTTCTTTAATAGTTGCATGTAATAGCTGTGTTTTTTGATTGCTGGTTAACAAGTAAATTTCTTGACACCACTCTTCAGAGGATTTTTTTCAGCTGGCTTTGCTGCTGTTTGCAATTCTTTACTTGATAGCTGCTTCCAGTCTTGCAATATCTTTCACTTTTGTGTATACAAATGTGACTTTCCAAGGTAGTGTGCTTAAACTTAATAGAAACAAAGGACTGTCCTGAATACTCCATCAGCACAAGCCTCTATATTCTCATTTAGAAGATGATTTTGAAAATCTGTGAAGCATAAAGGGAACAGGACAAATGCAAAGGTTAGACAAATTGGCACAGGGGTGGAATGCCGTGACCCAAAAGTGCAGGATCAAACAGTAACCAGAAGGAGCTTGTGGAATTTTGAGAGATCTGAAATGACTTAGAGGCTGGTTACATCCAGTCTTTCCAGTTTTTTCTGCTGAGACCTGGACCAAATCCCTAGTTTACAAGATAAGTTTCCACTCTAGACTGATTTCCACTTGCTGCATATTTGGGATCAGTGAATCTGGTAAAATAGGATCAGATCTTAAGCCCTGTGAAGATGTGCTGATTGCGTAGGGCCTGATTGCAGGCTCTTATTGGCTCTGATTTCAGGCGCCAGGAGCCAAACTTTACAAGGTACCCAACTTTACTTTCTTCCTGGGAAATCCTGCTGCTCACAAGTACCTGCTTAGAGTTTGAATACAGATGTGTGGTCAGGGATTGCTTACTTAGACTATATTGAATTGCTTATAGAAGCTATATCTATTTTTAAAATTTGCATTTAGTAGAGACAGGGACTGTTTTAGTGTGAACTGTATCATTACATTAGGAAATTAATAACAAAGGCCAAAACAATGACTTGTGAGGCTCAATGGAGTATTCTTGTTTAATTTTGTTTCTATTAATTTTTCTCTCTCTCTCCAAGGCAGCATGAAGCACTAAGCCACTCAGATTATAGTTTCTTTTTTTTATTCCCTCTCCTCTTTCTGTTTTTTCTCTTTCGTTTCTCCTCTGACCGTGGCAGTCGGTTCTGGGGTTGGAGTGCAGATGGGCTGTCGAAGCACCCCCCTCCCCTTTCTCAGCCTAACTCCATCCCCACTGCTCCTTCCCACAAGACTTTCAGACGTTCTTACTCTCCCAGGTAACAAGCTACCTGTTAAACCAACTTGTCTGAGGTGTCACAGTATTATTTACCTTTCATGATGTGGGATTTGTTCATATGTGGGAAATGATTTGCAGAGCCTTTGGTTGGAAAAGGAGAAGAGATAATGATAGCTTTCAGAGAGCAGGGGTGACAGCCACTAGCTCACTGCTCAGGGAAGATGCGACATGCAAGTGGGGGCGGGGGGGAAAGTGGTTTTTTCCAGACTTCCTCCCTGACAGCTTCCTGAAAGGGTATATATTTCACAGTTGGTTTCCAATGCGGAACACAGTTGCTGAGCACTTTCAACAGGCATTGGTTGCATTATGATAGCACGGACAAGGTCTTTAAACTTGGGTACATTGTGCAAGCAGCACACAAGTGCTTTCTAACAGGCAAATACAGCTCAGTAGTGATTTCACATCTGCAGTAGTGAATACCTGTAGGGCAGTGAGGATGAAGCTTGCACAGTGTGATTGTAGGTAGAAGATTTAGGATTAAAATGAAAATTGTCCTTACCACAAGATTTAGGTTATCAGTCCCTAATTTTGGCTTATCTTTTTCTTCCTCTGTCATATTTTCTTCAAGTCTACGTAGAGATCTTTAGTCAGTATAGTGGACTAAACCTGTATACTGATTTGAATACAAAAAAACAAAACAAAACAAAAACACCTTCTAGATACAAATATAATTTCTCAGAGCTTTATGTTAAATTCCTGGAATTTTTTTAAGTTTATACACTGACAATAGGTATATTTGTCAGGAGAAATTACATCTACAGAAAGCCTGTTACCTGAGGAAGGACTACGTAGCCTTTCCTTGAAGCAAGAAGTTCCTATTGAAAAACTATTGAAAGAAAAGCAAACAAATTGTTCTTTGAGGGCTCAAAATCTGGGAATCAGTGATGTCTGAGAGGGAAAATAGAATCTCATAGTCCCCGCCTCTGTAAATACCTGCAAAATTAAAACCTTTTATCAGTGTTCTGACTCTTCTAGGACACAAAAATATCTGTGGAAGAGATGCATTGTTGGCTTTTGGAGTTAAACTAGTTGAGAATTTTTTTCCTCCTTTCATTAGCTGACACCAAAGTTTAGAATAATTTGATGTTCCAGCCCAGAGCCTGAAAGTGCAAGGAAGTGAATTACTGTGTACTGCTTGAGGATGCTAAACTGTTGATTACTTACACATAGTTTGAATTGGAAACTAAATAATAGTTTATGGAAGTAAAATGTATGTTATATCAGACTGGAAAACTGCCAAATTACATCTCGATAAAGTTGTAGACAGCTGCATTGCTGTAGTGCAGCAGAAGATGGTGTGTCATGTTTGGGTGACATGGTTTAGTGGGAGGTGTCCCTGCCCATGCAGGGGGGTTGGAACTTAGATGATCTTAAGGTCCTTTCCAACCCTAACTATTCTATGATTCTAAGATGGAAAATAATGTTGTGACATCCCTAAACATTGTTCATCTCTACTTCTTATTCATCCTGTGACTTTCCTCTAGTTTCTGCATGGGTCATAATTCATTTTCCTTTTGTGCCCTTTTTTTTTTTTTCCTTTCTGAAAGGTGGGTGTAGTTCTATTTTTATTCTTATTCCCCCCCCTCATTGTGTCATCTGTAAATTATTCCAGTGCACATACTGTCAATAGATGTGTGTGTTCACATGTAGAGTTTCTGTTCATTTAGAACCCAACCATAATGTGATCTCCTACACAGGCTTACTCTTGACATATGAAATCACTGGATTCTTTAGATTTTTATTAAAATGTGGGTTTGTGCTTCGAAAAATGCATCGGATCAGTGGCTTTTTGTTGAGAAATTGCCTTAGTCCTGTAGCACTGCAGAGTCTGTACTTTGATCTGTTCTTTGGTAGCAGTTTAGGGCAGAATTCATCCCTGAGGAAAGAAGTGATGATTTTAGCGGAAGATTTAGTGTCAGTCTATCTGTGATTATTTCTTGGTTGTTTTTTTTTCCATGGTTTTCATTGTCATCTCTTAGTATGAGTACGTAGGTACAGTCACAGGTATACATTCTCAGATGACAGTTTAATTGCTCACTTAAATACTGTATGAAGAACGCCTTAAAATCTATGAATTAAACATGCTTGAGCTCAAAATTAGCGTTTTCAAGATCATAGAAAGCAAAGGTTTTCCTATCCCTGCCTGATACTTATAAAGAACCTAAAAACTGCCTTCACTTTTGTCTGGAAAGCTATCATAGTGCATTAATGTCATTCAGCTGTCTGAAAAGCCCCAAATACTTTGAGTTCTGTAGGTTTATAAACAGCTTTTGTTTCCTGATCTTGGTCTTTAAGTGGTTTCTCTTTCTTCCTGGCTTGACAGACACTGTTAAAAGCTGGGGAGTTGTTCTTTGATTTCTTTGCCAGAATACTTGGTGCTGATGCTTGTATGAGTGTAGTGCGAGAGTGTTGCTTGGGAGCCGGGGATTATGGCTATTTTCAGTGTGTTAATCCCAGAGGAATCAGGCAGCACCAGTCTTTTCATCTGTCTGAAGTGCCTGAGTTTCTTCCAGGAAAAAAACACCAAAACAAAACAATGGTTCTAGATATTTAGTATCCTACTTTTAGTTCTGTTGAAAATAATAGCTGTGTACCCTGGACTCAGAAGGGATTTTCCGATTTTTATGTTTTTCCTTGCCCACCTCACAGGGAATCTTTCTTTTGTGGAAGATGGACACAGCCCTTTGTTCAACTATCCTCCTCTCTAAGCCCATCCTGTCATCTTTCCCAAACTGTTAAGAAATAGTAATTCACCCCTGTAGGGAGCCACTTCTTGCCATTTATTGACAAACAACTTGATGTAAATGTTTCAAATTCTTTTGGTTTATTTGCTGCTGGCTCTATTAAGATCCGAGACTCCACCAGAGAAATTGTTCTCAGTTAACTGGGTCTCTTCATTAAATGTCTCTCTGAAAACTGATTGTCACACAAACTTAACTTCTAGACAGAGCAAATCCCTGCCAATAATGCCTTTTCATTTTATTCAAGCTTGTAGGAGATCCTCTTCTTAGCCACATCTTTTCATATCATCTGCCCTTGCATGCAAGGCTTTTTTTCATGGAACTTAATTTTGGATAACTTCTCAAGAGATCCCAAAACTTGCGTGGCTTTATGCTGCTAAGAAATTTATGAGGTACAGACAGGCTGCAAGAAAGTATCAGATTTGAGTTAAAGAATTCCCAAACTTAGGCTCAATACTGAAATGCATCTTTTATCAAGGCATTGTGCAAGTGGTTTTGGTTTTACTGCTTTATAAATGAAAACAGGACATGTTAGACTAAGTTTTACATCGAGATACATTTCCCTTTTAATTTGAATCTGTCACATTTGAATCCATTGATAGGCTGTATTTGATATATTATGAAACTTAAATTTCATTAATTTCCACCAGTTGTCACAACCCTTTAAGTTCTCATAGTAAATGATTTTCTTTATTTTCCTTTTTAAATAACACGATTACTGTGCCGGGGAGAGCTTTGGGATTTTTTGTTTACAGAAGCTAACACCTCACTGCTGTGAAATGTTACAAACAGTGGACCTGACTTCCCCTCACAGTGATGTAACACCGCTGATTTCAATGGAGTTTCTCCTAGATTTAGCCCCATTTGAGGGGAGGCTCAGACCCAAAATCTGCTTTGATTCCATCCATGTTTTGTTACAAGTCACTGTTACAAAGGGTATGCCAAATCATCTGTCTCCAACTTAGCATTGTTTTTGTTAACAGTCAAAAGCGGATTCCAGTTTCATATGTAACATTTCATATACGTTTGGTCTTTAGTATGCTGGATTATGACACGGAGAACCTAAATTCTGATGAAATCTACAGCTCTCTTCGTGGAGTCACAGAAGCAATTGAAAAATTCAGTTTCCGTAGTCAAGAGGACCTGAATGAGCCAATCAAACGTGATGGAAAAAAAGACTGTGACATTGTAAGTATTGGATTGATAAATGTCCCAGATAGGTGAAATTTTAAAGTACTGTGTTCAAACCTGGCTTTGGATTGTTAGTGTACAAAATCCAGTTATTTCTGCTGTATTCTTGCAAGTGTCTTTGTCTGTTTGATTGCTAACTTCTTATACCTAAATCATAGGGGCCCACTAATGTGGTCCCTTGTTCCCTTTGAACTGTAGCCTTCTGTGAAAAGTGCTTTCTGGTGTTCTGTGGGAGTCTCATACAAAGCGCTAGTGTTCCTTAGGCTCAGATGGGAGTGTATGTAGTCAGGTCTGTGATGGGAAATATTAGTTGTTAAAATGCATGGATGGTTTCCCTCACAGCCTTATTTCTTCGTATATAGGAAGGACCTATAGCCACTCAGCGCACAACTCATGTCATACATTATACTACATGAATGGTTACAGAATTATTTACTATGTAACATGCCATTTATGTTATTAAATACATGGACTTCAACACTTACGGAAATCTGAAATGATGGTCCTTATGGGTCCTTTCCAACTTCAGATATCCAGTGACTCTACGACAGTTTTGCTTTCTGGACAAGCAAGTTTATGTTAGTCGATTAAGTTAACCTTCAAAGCTGAAAATTCTTGGTCCAAGATTCTTCTTCTAGACCCTTCTATTGTTCATTTTGTGTGAACTTGCTAAGCATCATTCAGTCTCCTCTATTTCTGGTTTGTGAAGTTTCATGAGGAGGATGTTGCTTTTGCTTCCTTTCCCTCTCTTAGCAAATTGGTTTCGTTCCAGAGGTTATGATCTTTGCCAGCTTGTGCAGTTTTAGCAATATCAACTTAGATTTAGGAATGTTAGTATGGCTTTTTGCCCTATGATCCTGATACATTTTGGGAACAGTTGTACTTACGTGAGGGAAGGAGGTGGTAATCTAAGTTTTACTGAAGTACTATGTTCAAACAATTCTATGCTTCTTCAAGGTGGGTGAACTCCAAAAAAAATACAGGGTTTGAGTAATCTTATGTTTTTTCTCAATTTGATCCCCCAGGTGTCTCGAGATGGTGGCCTTGCTGTGCCTACCAGTGATGTCCGTGGAAGCAGTGACATTGTGGAAGGTGGAAGGATGGCACTAGATAACAAAACTTCCCTACTTAACACCCAGCCTCCCCGTGCCTTTTCAGGGCCACGTGCTCGAGAATATAACCCCTATCCTTATGCTGACACAATTAACACCTATGACAAGACTGCCCTGAAGGAAGCAGTGTTCGATGATGACATGGATCAGCTTCGGGATGGTTTGTATCAGCGTGTACCATAAAACTGCAGGCAGCTTGCTCTGTTTCTGGTCTTTTTTATTTATGGGTAATACTCTCAGATACATGTCTGCACATGGATATGTTGTGTATTACTTCACATCTTAGTCCAGGCTTGGTATGAAATACATTTGTTCTCGTGTACCAGCAGAACCTCATCTGTGGCTATTCAGAAATTGTTATACTGCAGTTTTGATTTTTGTTTGCCTAGAGTTTTCCCCAAGCTAGTCCCTTAAGCATCTAAATGCATCTGTAGGGACACTGTTTTGGGGACCTTCCACTCTTTGACTGAAACATCTCACTCAGTAGCTTGTTACCGGGCTTTTAACTTCATTTAAGTGATGCTACACCTCAGCTTTATTCTTTTGCACCGATGAGTCACTGCACTTTGATGTAAAGGTCATACATGTGATCACTGGCTTTGGGTGTGTGTGTCTGGAAGAAACTGTGGCAGTTCTTGTCTTGTAGAAGTAATTATTGGAACTGGATGAAATTCAGTTGCCATCTCTTCCTGGTTCGTTAGAAGCCATGAGCTGTGTTATGAACTTAGGTGAAATTGTGGACTGTTTGGATTCTCTTGCCTGCTTGACTGGGGCCTCCTGGAATTCGGTGCATTCTGGGGGGAGCCCTTGTTACATGCACTTTGTTCTGTAGAGGGTTAGTAATCTTGGCATCTTTGATATTTTCCCCTATTTCCCCAAGTGATTTGTTGCCATTTGTCCTAGAAGTGCCCATTGACCATTCAGATTTGGTGGCTGATCTTCTGAAAGAGCTCTCCAACCACAATGAACGGGTGGAGGAGCGGAAAGGAGCTCTCCTGGAACTGCTAAAGATCACAAGGGAAGATAATCTTGGAGTTTGGGAGGAACATTTTAAAACCATTCTGCTCTTGCTGCTGGAAACACTTGGAGACAAAGATGTGAGATACAGATTTTTGTATTAATTTTCCTGGTATTTCTTCATCTAGGGTGTTAGTTTCTCCACACTCGTTTAAATGAAGCCTGCTGCATTTGTATGCCATCTCATCAGTGATGCTGCACTACTCTTTTTGTTTTGTTTTGTTTTTCTTTTGAAGGTTGATAACTCTTGATTTAATTTTCAGCATGTTCAATGATGAGTTTTAAGCTACTCTGATGTGTCCCAGTTTTCCCCTCTCCCTTCTGAGTGCTAGTGAAAACCAATTAGGAAATTGAACTAGAATCATAAAATAAGTTATCTTCTAATGTAGTACAAAACCTATGAAGATTTCAGAAGTTGTCCCCTTCCAAGTTAGGACGAAGTTACAAGCTCTTAACTATATCATGCCTATTCCCCAAAAAGAGGAGAATAAAGGCACCTTAGAATAGATCATTCTTTTTTTTTCTCTGTGTGGTTAAAAGATCCAGGCTATCAGAACTCATGGGATGAGTCTCTGTCCTTTACGAAAATGTCGTCAAGAATAAACAGCTATTATGGGGCATCTTGTTTTGAAGTATTAAAAAAAAGCTGCGTTATTATCACAGCTTTATATTTGATAGTTGATCAAAGTGGTAATTTGTAGGCTAGCCACTTGGGGCTATTTGTTCAGCTTGCAGCCAATGATACTTCGTAAGTATCAGCACCCTCCTGTGCCTTCACATCAGAGCCACGCTTCATCTGAATGTTACAATATTTAGGCTTCAAAGCACTTTTTTTGTTTCATTTGATTCAAAATCCATTGTATTTCTTATGCTTCTTGTAAAGCGTATGGTGCATGTGCTCAGAAATTTTAATTCTGAAGCAGTGTAGGTGGCTGATATTTTCTCCTTGTTCATAGTATAAGCCTGAGCTACTCTAGTCCTACATGTTTAATCATAGCCTCATCACACATGTATCAGAAGATATGGTGGCTTTAAGTACATATTTATTGTGGTACTGCATGAATTTTGGGACATGCTTTAAAGGCCGAGTATAAAGTAAAATAAGTATTATTCTTTTGAAATGATAGAATCTATTTGGAGTGGCCACAGGCCAGAAACTTAATGTAACAGTTATGAAATGGAAGCAGGTGTTATAAATCCCTTCTGCTAATGATCTTTTGATATAAAGGATTAACACATAGTTCAGTGTTGACTACAATGACTTAACTGTTCTTGAGAGTAATTTTCATAGGAGTTACAGGAAGAGAGTAGATTTTACTGCGTTAGCACATGAGAAGCAACTTTGGAACCCAGGTTGATATCCGCAAGGCTAAGCAGAAAAGGAAGGGCGAAACAAATATGACTTGACCTGCTTTGTAGATTCATGTAATACAGCTATACTGCTTTGGGTACAAATTTGTTCTTCATTGCCAAAAGATTATGGAATTTAACAAAGTAGTCTCATTCTGTGACAACTTTATGTGAATTTTTGTGCAAAAGCAAACAAGGAGAACAATTCTGAATTTTAGTTATATTGATTACAGTGTTCACTTTGCAGGAGCTGGTGCAATATATAAAAGCAATATAAGATTTCTGGTGGCATAGGAAGCCATAGAATTTACTTGAAGCTGTAACTTTGAGAACTGACCTTTTCTGATGTGGATTTGATTCCTCATTACACAGCATTCAATAAGAGCCCTGGCACTGCGAGTCCTGAGAGAGATCTTACGGAACCAGCCAGCAAGGTTTAAGAACTATGCGGAGTTGACTATCATGAAAACACTGGAAGCACATAAAGATTCCCACAAGGAGGTGAGTGAGCCTTTCAGTGTTGCTACTGGAAAAACAGTATGGACCTGCTGAGGAAATGTAGGACTTGTGAGACTTAATAGGCAAACATGTTGACCTATCTTTTGACATAAGTTTCCCAAGTATGAAAATACAGGGATTTTGCATGCTAAAGCAGGAAGGAAAAGAGACTGACATTGCTGTTTAAGTGGACTTGGAGCTATCTGGAATTTTAGGCATCTGTTTATCAACTTTCCAGGATTTCCTTTCTCATTCTGGGAGAGGCTGAGACCCTGTAGTAGAAAAGTGCATGTTTAATAATTTTGCAGAACACACTGTAGTCACTGTGGCTCTATTATTGTTATGTGGTAAGGATATATATTATATTACGTGGTAAGTATATATATTATATTACGTGGTAAGGATAAGCAATGTACTGGAGAACACAAAGCCCTGTCCAAGCAGATTCATCTATGAAAACTGAATGATGAAATTGGACCTTGCTGGAGAATTGGGAACTGGAGAGCAACAGGAGAAAATGGAGAGAGGCCATACTGCTGAAAAGAAGCTGGGGCAGAGGAAGAAGCAAAGAGCAGGGTGAATTGCGTTTTCTTTTCGTGAGAGAGCTTGAACTGAAGGTATTCTTCTGGAATCAAACAAAAATCAAGGGACATAATGATAACATTTGAAGTAGATCAAATTACATTCAAATTTAGTCTTTGTAGATTGACTTCCAAGCTGAATCTTTTAATCTACCTTGTGCATGTTGCAAGTTTGAACTAAACCTTGGAAAATGCCATGTGAATTTTTGTCTGTGATGGCTTTGTTACCAAAGTCCTTGGTTTGAAATTTAAGACACTTATTCTTCTCTGCGACAGGCTTGTCCTGAACTAGCAATTTCAGGCGTCTCTGGAGAGCTTTGGCCATGAAAAAGATCATTGTATAGATCAGACTGCTCCAGAGCATTGTGTAACTAGCACAAGGTTATGTTAGCTGTGCATAGCAGAAACTGTACTGTTTAAAAATTAAAATAACAAAACAAAAAACACCCTCAGGGAAAGAAAGAGGCTGGATTTCTCTAAAATGCAAAAGTAGAAAATGGTTAATCCTTTAGTGAATGAGGACTGCTGTACTCTGCCTACCTTCCTTTACTTGATTTAGAGCCTTGGCACTCCTGTCATTTTCAGTTCAGAGTAATAAGAAGCACTTGTAAATTGATTTCCCGATAAAGCAGTGAGACAAAACATTATGTTCTGAAGGAGTGTCTTTTACTGGCAAGTTTTCCTGCTTGCATACTTCAGCTCACCTTGACTCAGTGCTCTTTGCATTTTTTGTCTGAAAGTCCTCCAAAACTGCCATTTCTAATAGGATCTTTCCAGATTCCGTGGCATTGTTTTAATGCCCCTTATAATTCATTGTCCTCATGGGACCAGTGGTTTTATAGAAATCAAGAACAATGTTGAAAACATGACACTTTATGCCTCTGTACTCCCCATACTTCGTTCTTCGTGCTTGTGGTGCAGAACAGTTCTTCAGGATTTGCCTGAGGTGCTTCTTGAGGAAAAGCATAAAAGAAAAGTCTGCTAAAGAGAAAACAGAGCTTAAGCCAGGAATTAAGAGATGTGAGTTCTGACGCTTATTTATAGAATAATAATGTAGGTGTATTAGTATCAGCAAGGAGATGCTATGCTGTGCATAGCATGGCCTTGATTTAAAGTAGTTTTGCATAGCATCTTCATAATTAAAAAAGATCGTATTTGCAGCTGCTGCAGTGAGAGCTTTGGGTGACAGATGTCATAGCAGGACACTGCAGGTATATTCCTATTTTACTATCTGTTGCTAAGCAGTTGTGCATGCATAGCTGTATCAAATGTGTTGGTGGTGGATTTTTCATTCTGTACATGTGGTTTTTGTGACCCTTGTGTAAATGGGGCTCTCAGAACCATGATGCATCTGTCTGTCAGTAGTTTGAGAATATCAGCTTTAATGAAATTAAGAAATGTTTCCCAACCTGCTCTTGGGTATCTACATGAGCTAGGCTAAAGATACACCTGGGGATATACTTTAGGTATTTTTCCCTGTAGCTGGGGCTTGCTGATTCAGTTATATCTGTGAAAAATTAACTGAGAGTCCATCTGAGCATGACTTGGTTGGTCAAACTCATAGCCCTGGGCCAGAAGGTAACAAATTCCCATGCCGTAGTGACCCTCCAGCTTGCTCTCACTGCTGACTTTGCCAGCACTGCTCTCTCCAGGAGGGGTGAAGAAGCTGCCCTGTTTGACTTGATCCTACTGAGCAGCAGGAGTTTAAGAGACAATTCACCAGTTTGTGATCAAAGGGCACTTTGAAAGAATAGCTGAAGAAGAGGGAAGATGTGAGTGGTCTGTAGTTACTTTTTTTACTAAATCAAGGCAATATTAAAGGTAGTGGTGCTGTTTCTACATAAATGAAGTCTTCCTCTGGACTGTAAAACATATTTCAAGGTAAGCTGCTAAATAATTTGGTTAAGAAAGTGTTAATCCTCGTGCCAGTGATGCCCTAATAAGATGTCACTCTAGGACTTGCTATGTTTCTGGGCTGCTGCTTTTAGTAGAAAGACAGGAATGATCCTGTTTTATGGTTTGAGATCAAGTTTTTGCTCACATTTTCTGTTATGTATAACCCACAGAGAATCAATCTGAAGTGACCAAGCAAAGACAGTTTGCAGAAGAGCACATTACAGAGCTGTTAATTTCAGGTACTGAGTCCTGGAAGTCACTGTACTAAGAGCAGTTCTTTGGAAATGAAGAAGGTTCATCTTCTACCCAGATTTGAATACTGCTGCTGTTCAGCATGGCCAGGAGGGATCAAATAAATTATAACCAACACATTCACCAACCACAAAATATCACCCCTTCCTCCAACTGAGTGCTGATATCTTTAGCTAGATATCTAGTAAAAGTTATCTAGATATTTTTATTTTGTTTGAAATAAAAAAGAGCTGTGATTTTATTCCAGATTATGTAGTTGGAAGTATGAAAGCAGCATTAGCATAGATAGATATTTTGGGATGCCTGAATAATTGGCTGTTTTTATAAGTCCAGGCAGAAGTCTTTAGACAGTTGGTTTTTTGTCATGGCTAGAACTCTTCTACCTTCTGTTGCTGAAGGCAAGGTCTAGGATCAGCAGAACAGCATGGCTAAGAGAACCACTTCTTTTCCCAGGGACATAGAAGTGGAAAACTTGGTATATGGAGTTGAATGCTGAGTTGCACCTTGTGAGTGCAAATGCAGGAGACTGACAAAGCACAGACATCAGTGGGGTTCAAAATCAATGTAAGCCTAGGCTACAGGCTAGAAGATTCTGAGCTGGGATTCATGTTTAGTTTGCTTTTTTGTTTTTTAACTTCAGCCTGGTTTTATACTGTTTGTAGTGTACTGTGCTGTTGATTTAATGGGGTGATGTGAAGAGTCAAGCCTGCTTCAGTCGCAACTGTAAATATTTATGGGGGTTGACATGTAAATGCTTTTCACTTATTTTTGGAGCATTAGAACGTAATTGAAGTTGTGGATGGTATTAAATCTTGTTGATTTTTATCATCCTTTGTTTGGAGTTATTTGGAAGAGAACCATCTTTCTGTTGCCAATTAGTTAATATTAACTCATTTGTTCCAGTGTACTTACCCATAACTAAGGAGAGATTCTGCCTGCTGACCCAATACCATTGATGTGACATTGCTTCAGATTCATACCAGCAAAATGAGTAGAAGTTCTTGTTATTGAGTATTTTAAAACAGAAATACTTCATTAGCTTGGGAAATTATTAAAAAGTGAGAATCATAGGATAGCTAATTTCCTGCTTCTGTCTCTGCCACTGTTTTTCTCAGCCACTAAGAGAATGTGTAAGGAAAGGATTTTGGGCTTTGTCTTAGATACCTAATTTTGGTCTTTTATTATCTAGAAGGTCGATAAGCATGATTGGGATGTACCATTGTCTGTTGTAATCCTCTAAAAGAGGGTAAAAAAGAAGAAATCACAGCTATCCAGTAACTGTAGATAATTATCTTGCTGAGGTGCTTCTAGACTGACCTCTGATATTTGGAAGATGGTTTGTAACTGATGATGGAATGATTTTTGTAGGTCTCTGCAAAATGTAATTTACTAAAGAAGGAAAGCACTAAATGATCACAGGTTAAGTGACACATAGTCTGTGCTGGAAGGTGCCAAGCACTGCATCAGCTGATGTTTCATAGTGTGTGTTTATGTGCTTTTTCTAATTTCCAACGCATTTCAAATATTTAGTGTGCAGAGAAGCAGTCTAATCTACTTCATCTCCTCGGAATCTCTTATAAAAATCACATTGTTTTTTGATCTGCTTAGCACTCCCCATTGCTGAGTATACTTCCTGCTTTGAAACCGAATTCTTAATTGTTTGTTCCCGTCTGGATCAGGCCGTAAAGCCTTCAGGGGTGGGAGTTTGCCTGGCTAGGTATTGGTAAACCTCCATCCCCTCCAGCCTGGATTATGCAGGCTTTAAGTAGCTGCCTCTAGATGGCAAAAATTGGCTCAAAAAACACAGCTGCATGTCTGTAAGCCTGAGAGCAAAACCTTGTCCTTCTGCTTCTCTGGTGCTCTCCAAGTTTCACAATAGCATACAAAGCCTCTGAGTTTTCAGTGGGCTTTTACCTATGCTGCCTCATCCTCTATGACTCTTTGCAGAGATGGTGCAGCTAGCAGTCATGGCAAAGCATACTCCAGATTCTGGTCCTACATGCAGCTCTCATTTAGGTGTACAAGTGTTGCTCTGCTGAGATCCCAGCATGTTACACTGATGCCCTATGTAGCCTATGAACATGGCATGTTCTGCCTTAGGTGATTCAGGACATACATTTTTCTTTCCTTGTTTGCCAGTAGTTTGTGTCACTTCAAAGCAGAAATAAAACCATCAAAACCATTCAGAAAGCTGCTGTATATTGACCGAGAGCAGATTACTGTAAGAATCTGCTTGCTGCAGCCAACAGGCAGCAAAGCAACATCTCTAACACACTGAGAGTAACAGGTGAGCAGAAGAAATTCTGTGGGAGAGTTGAAGTCTTGGTTCTGGCTGTCTTAAGCCAGCAGTATCCCCTGGCTGCAGTGCACTGTGAACCAGGTAAACCAGTAGGAATTGTCATCCAAAGTTTGTAAAAAAAAAATTTTATAGAACATTGATGATGCCAGTGTGCTTTTCTGTTTTAAGAAAGGGGTCTGTGACAGATGGCTGTCTTGCTCACATTGTTCCTAATACTGTACATCATCATATCCTTTCCTGTTGTAATTTGAAAGCATTTTATGTGCATACTTCTGGGACTGCCAAACCTGTTACTTTGAAGCTTACACCTTTATAGCATTAAGACATTGTTAGAGGTGAACACCTTATCTGTGTGTTACATCTCTGGGTTCATGCAGGTGAATATGGTTTTTTCCCTAAAGCAAGGGGAAATATAATAATTACTCTTTTTTGGGAGACTTACTGGAAAGGTCTTAATGCACCACAGATGTCTTTCAAGGAACCACTAGCAAACTCAATTTATGTTATGCCAGCAGAAGTCAGGCCGAATCTAGTCTCTAGCATGTAGAGTATAAGGTAAGCATTTAGAAAGGAGAAAAACCTGCTTCTTTAAGGCAAAATGCTGTCTTTTAGATCTGCATTCCAGGGCTCCCTGCTCTGTCTTGAATGATATCTAACTATCCAGTTCAAGCTATGGTTTGCTTTAAGCTTTTACTGGGAGGTAAGATTATGTTTGTGACATACCTTACACACAGCTTAGTGTCTGTGTTTTTAAAACACTGTAGGCTCTCTCTAGTCTTGAACGTCTTGTTTTCTGGGCACACTTTTGATCTTGCTGCTTCCAACTGTCATCACCATTGGCTCTGCTAGTTTTCTTTTGTATTTCTGAGGTCATTGAGAATAATTGTATTGGGTTGCACAAAAAGTTTGCTTCAATTGATACCCTACCTAACTTACTAGCAAGAAGCAAGCATATTATGATGCTTCCCTCTGGATATCCTCCTGTTGCATCCCAGTGTGTATTTGTTTATTTTGCTTCTAAAGTTGGGAGGAAGACCTGTTGTTTGATGCTGTTTGCTCATGTTTCCCCAGTCCTTTTAAAGTTGTTTCACTCTGCTGGTCAGGTTTATGTCCTGTTTAAATATTATATGGTATGTATAATTTGTGAGATACGAGTGTCGTGCTTCACGGCAAAATATCTTTGCTAAACTCTGCTATAATTGTGTGTTCTTGTTGCCATATGACCTGGCAGTTTGTGTCTTTTGATAATGCACTTCCCTCTGTGTGGGAATGCTGCTGATTTCTCTGGCATTACCAGGTGAGTGGGACTCCTAGCGTGCTGTGTAAGTATTCAGAGACGTTCTTTCCCTCATGGGATGCAGAGTCGGTCTGGGTGGCTCAGTGTTTTGTTCTGCCAAAGCCAGGAGGAAAGACCTTTAAAATAGGGCTGATGCTTGCATTCCAGGATGGTGGCATTTGGCTTTCTGTGCCAGCAGGGATGGGCTTGTCTTTTTGGCTCACTCTTAACTGGTGTTGCCATACGCCTTCCGACACTATGTCCCTTGCTGGCCCTTTCCAAGGGAGCCAGGAGGTAGTTACCTGCAGAGGCTCTGATTCAAGCAAGCATGTAAGCACATATTGAATCCCATTGATGTCAGTGAGACTTCAGCATGTTATTAAACGTACACTTAAGGGTTTTGCTGAAGTGTGTCTTAGATGCAGGCGCTGTCTGCCAGATGTGCTCTCAGAAGGCTTGGAAGCCTCCCTGGTGTTGTTGCATTTACAAGCTAGTATCAGCAGGCAGCTTACTGGACACATGTAATACATCCTTCTGTATTCAGGGGCAAGGCATTTCAGGGAGAAGTGGTGTGAAATACCTAAATGCTGAGTAAATGTGGCCAGATTCTTGCTGGAAATGGGTAGCTTCTCTGAAAGGAGGACTTGCAGGGGCATAAATAAATTCTGCACCTTCACAACTTTGCTTTCTGACCTTATGATGTGCAAAATATGTATGGTCTTTGTTCCTGTTTGGACCCTCACTTGTTTTGTGCAAAATCACAGCTGTATTTTAACCCTTGTGCTTGGAATCTGTTAATAAGCTTTACAGAAAAAGGTTTTGTCTCCTGCACTTGCCTCATACCTGCAAATTAACAAGTATGGTAAACTGTATGCAAACAGGATGTGGAGCTGAAACCCAGACAGAAATACTCATTGACAGTTTTACCTACTCCTGTACTGTTTGGAGTTTACAGTAGTGTATTTGAGATCAGAATCTGTCTGTAGGTGCATACTAAAATATTGTTGATTTCTTATCAAGTAGGATACCAACAGAATTTAAAGTTTAAAAAAATAGAAAAAGTGCAAGCTTTTATTTTTGAAGTGTCTGAAAACATTTACTACAGTATTTGGAGTTGTTGCAAAGCAAAACTCCCAAAAGGCCTGTGTCCACTTAGTTATAGCTGGGGTTTTTTAGCTAGTGATTAGCTTGTGTATGTTGTTAAACTGATTACAAGGTATCTGGGCTCTCTATAAGTCCGCTGCATTGTCTGTGGAAAGCTTGATGGTAGCAGTGTTTCAGCACTGGGAAAGCAGACATCAAAAGATGCAGTGCCAAGAAGTGAATTCCTTTAAAGCAGAGACCTCCTGGGAGCTCCTGACTTCATCCACTCCAGCAATTCAATGCCATGGTACCAAAGCATGGGATTAGGTGTCCCTTAAATTCCTGGGTGTTTCCCAGTGAAATCACATAGCGCTTGCTTCTAAACTAGCACTAGCTTACACGGAAAACTGTTAACCTTCATGCTTCTCATGGGTGAAATTGAAGAGGAATTACCAAAAAAATAGCTGGAAGAGAAAACTTGCTGGAATTGGGAAAACAAACACTCCTTTCTGCTTGGTTAACTCATTCACACATCTTTCAGGATGATTTATTTAAATACTGACCACATTGTGGATCGCCATTCTTTTTGGTATATGTTTTAATAATATAATTAAATGCTGAGAAAGCCCTGAAGTAGATGGAACAGTTTGACAACTTTTCTTCTGTAAATAGGGCACTGATAAAGAAGCAGTCATGGCCTCAGGTCTGCTTTACCATCCTGCCTGTACTTTGCCTGCATGCAATTTTTGTAGCATGTGAAATACCTGAGATCTTGTTCACTGTTGGGTTTGCTTTAGAGGGTGCTAAGACCAAAGTGAATCAAGTTTTATTACTCCTTGGTTGTACTAGTATATTGTGGTGATTCCTGTTTCAGGGAGGTAGCTGTCAGTCAGTGGAAGATGATTGGTAGTGGTGTGGCTGTGATGCTAAGACTGTAGGTGAAGCAGGCCTTGTAGATGGATATGATCTCTTCTGGTCTATACATTATTGCTACCTTAAAAATCAATTAAATGTTTCTGGAAAATGTTTTTAGTCCAGGCAGGGAAACATTCTTGTCTTGGTAAGGGCTGAGATAAGCCTCCAGATACTCCACAGTAGTTACTTAAAAATAATGGAAGCTTGCCTTCATTTGAGGCTTTGCTAGAGCCACATCTGTCCATAGTTTGCCTTAGTCAAACAGAAATCCCTGAGTTTGATACCATGACATTGTGTGGAAGAGGGGAAGGAGGAGAATCCAGCAGCTATGGCTTCAGCCTAAGTGATAGGAGACCTGTGGTTTGATTTGTTTGCTTGTTTTGCCGATTTCCTAGTGCTGGTTTCAAAGTATTGTCTTCAGACAACTCCAGGTAGGAGTTAGAGTGGGTTAGAGAAGTGGTGCTGGCATCTGAACTTCCTGCACAGTTGGGAAAAAGGGACTGCCTTGGATGGCTTCTGGGCTGAAAGGTTGCCTGGGGCTAACAGGAAGACCCTAAGCATGAGGATTTGTGAATGCATCTTTCTTCTTAGAGTTAAGTTGTTGGATGTAAGTCTGCCCACTGGGGCGTTTCTGTCCCCTCAGGTTTTATGCCCCCTTATAAATAAGCCCTGAGAAGTGAGGAGTGAGAAGAGATGAACAAAAGCATCCTCCATCTTTTGTACTGAAATAAGAACATGGGGAGCAAAGAGTACATGATTCGTGTCCAGAGAGAGTGCAGCCAACGGGGAAGCTTCATTTTGTTGCCTCACAGTTAGCACAGACGCTTGAAAAAAGAAAACCTGCCTTCCCATCCTGGTTTTTTATAATGGGAGGAGAGACCAGGATTGGGTCTTGCCTCTTCAGCAGCTGTCCTACCCACTGCGGAAGAGTGTGAAAGCTGTGAATTTGCCTTCTCTCAGGGTAAGAATAGAATTAGGTTTAGGTTCTCCCTTGTTTTGCATGATTGCAATACAGTGTGGGCCAGTTGCAGAAAGTGCATGCTACCACTGTTTCCACTTAAGCTTCCTGTTTTATAGTGATCCCAGTGCTGCCTTAATGGGTTAGATGTGCTGAGAGCACAGCTTCCTAGTCAGGGACAGCCTAAGGCCTTATTGTGTCTGTAGCCTGCATTTGATTACAGCATTTGCTTAGCTGCAAAAGGGCAGGACACATCTGTGTAGGCATGGGTGTCTCAGTTTGGACAGCCAGGCACTCAGCAGGTGAGATACATACTAAAAAGTGCAATGGTATTATTCATTATAACATTTAAGAAATAAATTTTGTATTGTCTGAACTGGTAGGTTTAGGTTCTTTTAACAGTGTCTGGAGAGATGTCATCCTCTCACTTCTCCTATGATGGGAATGCTTATCTATCTTGGGTGACAGATTACTCTTGCAAACTAGCCACAACTTTGATACAGTTACATTAAACAGGATGGACTTTCTAACATTGACTGGAATAAAGATGTCACTGGAGGTGAAGGATGTGAGTTGTCAGTCACCTCTCAATAGAGCCTCCTGTGGATATGTTAATGAACATCCCTATGCATTTCCTGGCAGTCATTCCTAATACACTTCACAGGTTGTGAAGTGTGACCTCATTAACGTAAGGTTTGGCTCTGATTTCATTCCAGGTCGTCAGAGCTGCTGAAGAAGCTGCTTCCACCCTGGCAAGTTCCATCCACCCTGAGCAATGCATCAAGGTGCTTTGCCCCATCATTCAGACTGCAGATTATCCAATTAATTTAGCTGCCATCAAAATGCAGACGAAAGTAATTGAGAGGATTTCCAAGGAATCGTTGCATCAGCTCCTTCCTGATATCATTCCTGGGTTATTACAGGTACAGTATCCTGTGTCACAAATGCTCCTGAGCACAAATCACCACTGAGTTATTTGTGAGCTCTATGACCTCAGAGAGAATGGATGGACCCTTTGGGGATAGATTTTGTTAAATTAAAGTTTTAGTCCCTTTAAGTTTTTATATTTGAGTTTTAATGTTAAGAAAAAGAAAATTTAGTTTCTCCTGTGTATGTTCCACAATTAGAAGCCTTAGGCTGACTCCTAAATAAGCCAGTAGTAGCTACATAATAAATTTGAGTGTAGGAGTCGGCCACATCTTCTTCTGTCAGTACATCCCAAACAATATATCTTGTAGTCTCCTTTATTTCTGCTGAGCTGTTCTGTGTTTTGATTGTACTTTGCACTTGAATTTGAATCCCAGCAGGCAGGCTGATCCTTTCCTCTTTCCAAAATCAGGACTGAACTACTTACTGACTTCATTCAGCCTCTTTCATAAGCCTCTCAGGCTGGGTAGGGAGCTGTGTTTTTGCCAGTGTTAAGGCTTGGTCTTACAATGTGGATTTAGCTTTCAGCATTGGCTGTAGGAGTGTTGTCTTCTGTTCCCCTGCACAAGCAGTCAGCAGTGCCAGTGGCTGGGATGAGGCTGCAAGCAAGAAGGAAATAAGGGGAGGCAACAGCGAGAGAGAATGTGTACGTGTTTACTGGGGAGAGATTGTGGAAGGAACAGATCACTCAGTGTGAAAGGGAAGACATGTTTGAGTGGGTAAGACTTCAGTGGAGAACTTGAGATAAAGAAGCCCTCCTCACTGTGAGCATAAAAAGTTGGAAGGACAAGAGCGAAGTCAAATTCCCCTTCTGCATCCTAGGGTTCGTCTCAACTTTGTGGTGTCAGCTCTTGCAATTCCTTTCTTCAATTTCAGCTTCTGGGAATCAGACAATTTTGTATTGATCTAAGCTTTTGTTGTGAAAAGTTTTTAGCCATAGTTGTTGGAGACAATCTGACAGTGGAGCTTCAGTGCACTAGAAAAGTTTGGGAGCAGCAAGCCTTTAAAAATGCAGTTATATTTATTAAATTGCTTCCATGTCTTAAAATGGATCTTATTTCAGAACATACATACTTCCTCACCTTAGAAACTCCTAGTGATAGAAGGATTCTGTTCCTCATATTTGGGAAGTATTTTGGGATCCTGGCTGAAAGACTGTGTGTGGAGGGAATCACCAGTGTGCTTCTTTACCATGCCAAGGCTACTGGCAGAATGGTGAAGAGGCAAGAAGTATCAGACAGCACCAACATCAGCACAAGCATACAGCTCAGCATCTTGGAGTGAGATCTCCCTGATGCCAGTGAACTAATGGGGAACTCCGTGCAGGAACAGGGCTTAGCTAGGGGTGTCATGGTACTTGCCCTCGTCCCAGTGCAAAGCTCTAGCTCTCTCAGAGCCCGGGGGATAATGGTAGGCTGTGAGGCAGTCTCCCATGTGCTGCCTCTTGATACCCTGAGGCTGGAGACAGCTTTGAGCCCAATTAATGTCCTGAGTAAATGCTCTAATTGTTGGCCTGTGTTATTAAATTCTGGGAAAAGAAGCATTGTCTTGCAAGCAAGTTGGCAAATGGAGAGGTGGGGTGATGGTCCCACTGGTGCGTACAGGGCAGGCTCTACCAACCCAGCACCCACCAGAATGCAGCCCTCAGGCCTCAACACCGCATGGGTGTGCCTGCCCTCATGGGAGTAATTTGGGATGCACACATAAACAAAATTCCAGGCCCACAGGGAAACTTAAGGTCAAGTAGAGGCATCTGATGATCTCAGGAAGCCTTTGGGTTGGGACCCATGAGACAGTGTCCGGCATCTCAGCTGTCCTTCCAGCAGTAGGTTGTGTCTCAGTGGGTTTTCCTCTGCTGTAAGCCTAGGCTCAGCCTTTTTTCCACCTCCATCCTCAGTAGCTTGGTGTTTCTCTCATCTCATCTAGGTCTCATGCTTTCCTAGCTCAGAGGTTATTGGGATTGCAGACTGTCATTTCACACTGTATTTTGGCCCTGCAGCTATAACAGCCTCAGCTGTGCTGCATTCCAACTCGTGGCTTTCCCAGCAGAGGTCACCCTGCATCTGGAGGAGCCAGTGTCCCTGAGTCTGAAGTGGTATCTACATTTCTCATGGGGTGGCTGCTTACTGCTGAATCACTGCCTGAGTACAGGACTGATGTCACCAGCTGCTAAGTGACCTGGTGGCTAGCTTGAGCTCTCCTGGAGCTGCCAGAGATCTGGTACACCTACAGGGGTCTCTGGACATGTTATTTTCTGGTATTACCTGATAAGTAATCAGAAGGCTTCAGGTTACAGAGGCAGTTCATTGTGAAGCACAGTGTTTAAGGCTTTTCTGAAGACAAGCTGGGAGCATGAGGGCTCCCCTCCAAGAAGTCCTGACCATCTAGGATAGTGCATGGTCATCTGAACTGGACACAGGAATGTGTATATTTGATGGAGTCCTAAGCACATGTTGGGGAAGCTGTCTTGTTGCTCAATGTTACAACATTAATTTTAACATGATAGTAATAATCTGTACTATCAGGAACAAATAGGATGTGATTGTATTCTCTCGCTCTTTGAGTATTTGGGTTGCAAACTGTTACGTTAAGCAGAGCTTTTTCTGTTGCTCTGTTAGGTCAGGCACATTTACAGAATGTTCATCAGCTCTTTAGTATACTACTCTGAAAGGATGTTGGTGAGTGCTGTTTGACTTCTGACCTTTTTTCCTTGTTTCACAGGGTTATGATAATACAGAGAGCAGTGTCCGTAAAGCTAGTGTATTTTGCTTAGTGGCAATTTATTCAGTAATTGGAGAAGAACTGAAACCTCATCTCGCACAACTCACAGGAAGCAAGGTATGAGAGTAAATGCATCTCTGGGCTCTTGATTACAGCCAGCTGAATGGCTTGTACTACTAGCAGCAAGACCAGTGGCATCACAGTAGCTCTGGGTTAAGCTCCTTGTACTACATTAAATCGTATCTCACTCTACCAAACACTACTAGAACAGCACAGCACTTGCTCAGCAGTGTGAGCATTTGAAATCCCACTAAAAAAATTTTGATGGGGTACAGAGATGGGTTTCTTGATGCATTTGTTCCTGTGTAACTGCAGGCTGACGCTGAGTGGGTCCTTTCCTCTTACAGCCGTGTTTACCTTGTCCCTTCAGTGCTGCATCCAGGGGCGCCTCTGCAGTGAGTTGGTTCAGCTGGCTGCTCTGGCTGAAAACCAGTTCTGCAATCCAAATTAATTAGCTTTCAGTCTGCTCTGTGGCTGCATGGGTAACCCAGTGCAAAAAGTGATGGAAATGCATGGCTGAGATGGGCTGGAGAGCAGGTTCTCTCAGCAGCAGATTGTGGTCTGGCTGGTAGAAATGCAAGTAACACCTCACTTTTAATAGCATGGCAGTGTCCCTTCTGGGACACCAGCAAGTTCAAGTGACCATTCAGAGGACTTTGTGCCCTAGAGTCAGGTTAACAGCAAAACTCAAGTTCTGATCTGATGCTGTGAGTGATACCAACTCCTTAGTTCAGCTCTGGCCTTCAGAAAAGAGCTGGCATTTCATGTAGAAGCAGGCAGTGTTTGATTTGCTTTTCAGAGCTGTTCAGGAAGCCATGACAAGATTTCTTCTCCTGTTTGAAGTCATCATAACCAAAATTTCTATGCAATTTTACAAACAATTCTGCATTTTTGTTTCTGAAATAGATCTCTGCATGTGAATAGGTATGCTTAGTTTAGAGGCTTCATTATGTTATTTTCAAACAATAATTTCTTTCATGGATAGTGGCACAGGGAGTGTGGCGTAGGCCAAAGCAGCGTGAGACTGAAGACACTTGGATTTTATTTCTGAATTGAGTTGCCTAGTCCTTAAACAAATTACTTGTGCCTCCAAATTGCTCTGGAAAGAGATAGCTATGAGTGCTGAGGTTTACCTCATTATATTTGGGCAGTCAGGAAATCCCCCTATAAAATGTTGTAGAGACTTTATTATCCCAGTATCCTAGGTGCCACAGACTTACTCCACCACATAACTAAGTATAAACATGTGAGTAATTCTGGGTTTACGCAGACTGCCTGTGTGTTTAAAGTTAAATGTGTGCGTGAGTCATTGCAGGATCTGGAGCTAAGGTGGTAAGGCAGAAAAAGAAAACAAGCCCATGCAGGGGAAGTATATAGTCATAGCAGCTGCAGTTTCACTAGATGTACCAAGTTAGTGAAGATATTTAAATGTCATTGAAAATTACCATTTTATAAATCATGGAAAGTTCAGGGTGTTTCCTAGGAGGGACCATGGCTCTTGGATTGCTGTGTGCCTCCAGCCCTACTGACCTGTGTGGGATTCCTGCCCACTTAGAGCAGGCTGCAGGATTGAAGTCTGTGAACTGATGACTGCTAAAGTGAAATGCAAGAGGATTTTCTAAATCCCATGAAATCTGTCTAACTTCAGTGGGACTAGGCATAGCCTCCTGCCTCTTTCTGTCCTGAAATATACTGAGCTTTGCTTCTGATTTTCTCCAGAGAGCCCAGCGTCAGCTCACTCAAAACTCAATTCACCACAGAATGCGAGCTTTAAGATTTGTGGTTGACTTTCGTCCACCTGTTTTTCCTGGCGTCTTCTCCTCATGTTTGTTTATTTCTTTCAGATGAAGCTACTAAACTTGTACATAAAGAGGGCCCAGACCACCAACAGCAACAGCAGTTCTTCTTCAGATGTTTCAACGCACAGTTAGTGGAGATACGTGGACGTATGTGTAGACTTAGAAGCAATCAGCGGTGCCTCTCAGAGACCTTTCTGCTACTATTCACTGGCGCGCTCCATCAGCTCAAGGAGGCCATGCAGATATTTATTGCAATCAGTATTTTAGTCCCTTAAAAGCTTTTATGTAGACTCTTACTGGTATTGAATGTAAAGGAAGCAAGGTCTGTGTTGCAGTCTTCATTAAAAGTGAACAACAGAAAGCCATACTTAAACATATTTGTATAGCCTGCTGAAATCTCAGAAATATGTTTAGGTTAGCATTCCAAAACTGAGTTCAGAAACCTGGATATGTGTAAAAATCAAACAAACCTTGTTGGTTTAGTTCATACCCAGTTTGGGTTTCTGTGTGCTAGTTACCTGCTCTCTCCCATCGGCCGTTCTGGCTAGGTTCTCTTCTTACAAGTCTTGTGGTCCTGTTTTGTATTCCTGCTGCAGCTTGCCTAATGTGCAGAGCTGTCTGCAGGGAGATCTTTGCAGATGTGGTTGTGATTCTGGCCTTGGATGCTTTAATACTGGGAGATATCAAGTGAGTAATGAAAAAGTAGGTTCTTTTTAAACATCTGAGATTTTGTACATAGTTCTTCTGACTGACCTCTGATAGGCTAATTTCTCTGTAACTGCTCTCCAGCCAGCTGTGCTGTGCAGAACAGCTGGGCTCTTGCTTCTTACGTTGACTGTAAATATTTCTCCCTTCCTAACCCATTTGGCTCTTTCATAAATCTTTCAAAAGACTCCAGGTTACTTGTTACTCCACAAAGGGAACCTGAGACCCAGTTCCAGAACTGATGGCCTGCGAATGGGACACTGGAGTTGGGTGGGT
This sequence comes from Psittacus erithacus, assembly GCA_009867235.2. Lineage (NCBI taxonomy): Eukaryota > Metazoa > Chordata > Aves > Psittaciformes > Psittacidae > Psittacus > Psittacus erithacus. The sequence continues at coordinate 64,335 of WYDI02025953.1, forward strand.
GGGTGTTAGATTAGGTTCTGAGTGTGCCCATGGGTGGGCAGTGGGGACTTGCAGGGCTGTATCTCAGTGCTGCCTTGTGAGGCTAGCTGCATTTTTGAATTATATAGTGTCAAAGGGCTGATCTGCTGCTCTGACCTGACCCACTTGCAGTGGGTGGTGAACGGCTTTGTCCCCACAACTCCTTTGTGCTTTGGGCAAAATGTTCACCCCAGAAGACAGAAAGGGCGTCTGAAACAGAACAAAAAGACCCCATGGAAGCACCTGCTGAGCCAGCTGGGACAGTGCTGGTTGCCTGCCACATCTCTCCTCCTGTGCCTGAAGAGCCTGCAGTGCTGTTAGCTGCCTTTAGAAACCTCCTTCTTCCCGGCCAGTACCACGTACGGCCCTGCTTGGTGCTCTGCATTTTGGAGGGGTATAGAGAGCCCCTGCTGGGCAGTGCTGTCAGCAGGGTGGTCTGGATAAGGGTACCACAGCACAAATCCTTTTGCAGCCTGATGACACAGACCAGGTCAGAGCCAAACCAGCAGCAGATAAATGCCCCACAGCACCAGCTTTCCCAAAGGGAGACTCTGTTTGCAAATGGTGTGCTCCCCTGCCTCTGCCTGTAACCAGGGGAAGCAGGAGGATGCTACTGCTGTGTTTGGCCCTGAGCTGGATCCTGGCTGATGGGCGTGCCCACCCCAAACATACAGTGGATTGGAAACTGGCTTTGTGCCCCAGTGCCAGCAATGCAAGAGGATGGTGGGCCTGCAGCTTATGGCTGCAGCTGTGGTGATCGATGTGTGCTCCCTGGCTGTTCTCAGTGTTTGGTCTCTCTCCAACTCCTGCATTTCCTTTCTGGGGAGCTGAAAGGACACCTTGGTAGTGTACTGAGAACATGAAAGTCTGCAGCAGGGGAGTGCAGTGAGGAGGGTAAAGCCACATTGTTCTCCCTTCCCATCAGTTCATCCCTGTGTGTCTCATCCCTGGCCTCAAGGAGCTGGCAGGTGATGCTTGGTGCCAGCTCCCCTCCCAGTCCTCAGCTCAGGAAGGATTGGGGGCTGGTGGGAGCTGTGCGAGATTGGGCTGCAAAGCTTGTTGGTCCTTTTCCCTGCTGATGTGAGAACAGAGGAGGTGGCCTGCTCCCAGGTTTGTTAGGATGTGTCCAGGCTTTTGCTGGCTGCAGGGTTAGTTCCCTCAACTTGCCCCATGAGTAATGCCATAGCAGGAGAAATGGTGAGATCTTGATGGGTGGGATTCTCCTAGGGTCTTTCCCACAGGCTCAGAAAAGCCATCCTCACCAGAGGGAGGATTGGCTGCTCCATGGTTGGTGTCTCCCTTTCCGTGGACCATTTCTTTTCAACATCTTTCAGTATGCTTGTTAGAATATTCTTTTTTTTTTTCTTTTTAATTTTTGAATGATTCAGATTATTTTAGTGTAGCACAATTTTATTTTCCTTTTTGAGGAAATACTCAGCTGACTTGTTGGCAGCAGTTAGCTGTCTTGTGTGAATTTTTAGTGGTGAGTTTGGGTTGTTTTTTTTGTTGTTGTTTGGTTTGCTTTTGATTTTTTTTTTTATTATTTGTACTTTAACTGCTTAGTATTTATGCCTCTCCTTCTTCCCCATCTCAGTTCAGCATCTTCTGTTCCAGATACATGGTTCAGAAGGTCAGCACAGCTGACCAGATGGAGATTAGTCCCTCCCAGCTGTAATGGAGCTTGGTCCATCACCGTTTGCTGTATCTTTATTTTTATTTTTAATGCACACTGTAGTAGATCTCTAGGAATTGAATTCCTTCCCATATGTTTTTATATATTTTATCAAATCCTGTTAGTATGCACTGAGAGCGAACACACTGTATCGTCCCTGAACTGATATTGGTGCGTGTGCTGACACTGCGGTAGGAGTTAACAGCTCGTCCTTGACAAGATACATGCAACTGTCTGCTGCTCCAGTGACCTGCGTTTTCCAATACTATTGGCACACTTCGGGACTGCAAATGGTAGAACCAGGCCTTACTTTCTGAATCAGATTCGGTTCTGTTTGTCAACAGATGCTCTTTAATGTGCTACTTAATTTTGTTACGTGAGTCAATCGAGGACTGTTCATCCTTTGAGTACTCTAGAAGTATGTTATACCTGGATACAGTAGAGAGCATTCTGCTTAGGTATTTATAAATCATTGCGTATAATGTACATAGTAAGGTTGTTTAGTATGTTGAACATGACCTGATTAATTTTTTTGTGTTTCCTTTGAAGTACTCAAAGGGCTAGCTCTGAATGTCACCTTTCTGATCTCCAGTGTTCTGACTTCAACAAGCTGTACAATCATTTTGTTTTCTCTTCAGCAAGCATAAAGGTCTCTCTAGCTACAAATCACAGTGTCCGTGCACGCTTGCAGAGAAGGATCTGCATGCTGGCAGTGCCTCACTGCACCGGTGAAGCTTGTGTTCACGTTCCTGGCAGTAGGCACCTACTGCAGCTGACTTTTCTTTTCCTTGCTGCCCATTATGCAGGGCTTCAATTTTTCATATCCTAAAAAAGAAAAAAAAAAAAAGAAAAGAAAAAAGAAAAGAAAAAAAAATAGCATATTTTCTTTGCCCACCATGCTCTAGAAGTCTGAATGGGAGAAAACTCTCAGCAGACAGTGGCTCCTGGCTGCAAGGTTGCCGAAATCTCAGATGTGGATGTTTTTTCTGCCATTGGCTGCACCAGTGCTCCGTGGGCATGGGCAAACACCAGATCCATCCGCCCCACAGGTCTACGTACTGTAGTTCTCATGTAGTGCAGAAATATTGAGGCATGTGGCTTTCTTAAGGTACACTATGTGTGCTTGCCTGGATTACAATACAATACGAGACTGTCTTTTTTTATTGCTTAATACTAGCTTACCAATAACCTGTATAAGTAATGTAACTCGCATCTTTGTCATCAAAACCTTTTCTCCCCACCCCTTTATTTATCAAGCATAATATTACATATTAAGGGACAGAAAAAATAGACCTTTGTAGAATACAGCAGGACATTGCTAACAATGTTTTAAATGGGAAGTAAAAACCGCTCTGAAAAATGCCAGCCATGAGAAATGACTTTGTTGGCACTGTGTTCATGCGCATGTATTTTTTTCTATTTTTTCCGCTTTTGTCATGTTACATCCATATCTGTATTTATATCTTATTTGTTTCACTTTTGAGTGTATCATGGCAATTGTACAGATGGTTTTTGTTAACATTTACGTGATAGAATTTGCTAAGAAAAAAAAAATAAAACCTTTTGAGTTTGCCCTAGAAGGAGTTGGGTTTCTTTTGTGGGGGAGAAATTAATAGTAAAGTAGATTCATTATCCAGCACAACTCCTTACCCCAACAGCCTTTGCTTGCAAAGGATCTGCTCTTATTCCTGCGCTGGCTGCTGGGTTTTTCTGTCTTAGAGGTGGGTTGGTGGGCTGGCTGTTTCCTACAGGTACCAGTTGGTGAGTGGCACTGGGGCCAGCAGGCAGCTGATCTTTTGGGGTGTTGGGCTTTTGCTGTCAGTTTTTAAAGGCTTTTTGAAAATGATGATTTGAAAGGATTCTTGGGAGCATTTATGACCTTTGGAAGAAGGGGCAGACAACTCAGGAGGACTACAGGGATGTTGTAGGGAGAAAATTAGAAGGGCCAAAGCCTGACCAGAACTTATTCTGTCTACTGCTGTAAAAGGTGATAAAAAATGTTTCTATAAATACATTACTGGTAAAAGAAGGGCTAAGGAGAATCTCTTATTGGATGTGGAGGGAAACATAGTGCCCAAGCTTGAGAAAAAAGATGAACTACTTAATTCTTTCTTTACCTCAGTCTTCTATAAAAAGACCACTTGTGCTTAGAGTACCCAGCACCATGAGCTGCAAGAGAGGGACAGGAAGCAGAAGAAGCTCCCATAGTCTAAGGAGAAATGGTCAGCAACCTGCTACACCACAAGTGTAAACACAAGTCTACAGGGCTGGATGGAATTGATTCAAAGCTAGTGAGGGAGCTGGTGGAAGTGCTCACTGAGACACTTTCAATCATTTATCAGCAGTTCTGGCTTACTGGGGAGGTCCCAGTTGACTGGAAGTTACCAAATGTGATGCCCATCTACAAGAAGGGCAGGAAGGAGGATCTGGGGAACTACAGGCCTGTCAGTCTGATCTTAGTGCAAGAAAAGGTTGTGGAGCAGATCATCCTGAGTGCTATCATACAACATGTACAGGACAACCAGGCTATCAGGCCCAGTCAGCATTGGTTTAGGAAAAGCAGGTCCTGATTGACTAACCTGATCACCTTGTATGACAAAGTGACCTGCTTACTGGATGAGGGAAAGGCTGTGGATGTTGTCTGCCTTTAGACTTTAGTAAAGCCTTTGACACCATTTCCCATCACATTCTCCTGGACAGACTGGCTGCTTGTGGCTTGGACAGATGTTCTCTTTGTTGTGTTCAGATTTGTGCCCCTCACTACAAGAAAGACATTGAGATGCTGGAGTGTGTTCAAAAAGGGGCAACAAAGCTGGTTAAAGGTCTACAGCACAAGTCTTATGAGGAATGGCTGAGGGAACTGGAGAAAATGAGGCTCAGGGGAGACCTCACTCTACAACAACCTGAAACTGGGTTGGGGGCTGGTCTGTTCTCCCAAGTAACAAGTGATAGGACAAGAGTAAATGGCCTCAGGTTGCACCAGGGGAGATTTAGATTGGCTATTAGGAAAAACATTTTCACCAGAAGGGTTGCCAAGCATTGGAACAGGCCACCCAGATAGTGGCTAAGTCACCATCCCTGGAGGTATTTAAAAGACATGCAGATATGGCACTTAGGAGCATTAGTAGTGGACTTGGCAGTGCCAGATTAATAGTTGGACTGAATCTTAACACTCTTTTCCAACCTAAACAATTCTATAATTCTATAGATTTTGGTGTGTCCTTTAGGGCTGCAACTGCAGTGTGTTGACAAGGGAGTATTTGTTTATTGAATCATCTCAAAGTATCTGTCCCTTGTAGCTCCTTTGTCATGAAGTCCCTTGTTGTCCTAAGCCACATGATTGCTTCACACATGGAGAATGGGGAATGGCTGTAATTGTTGGCTGAGACAGTCTTGCCAGGCTCTCCCTATGGTGGAATATTGAACTTGCTGCCAACAATTAAAGGTAGTTGGCAGATTCCTGGCAAGTATGAAGGCCTGCTCTAAGCACTTGCAGCCCATTCTCAATTAATTTATCTGTCCTGGAGGGTCTGGACTGCTGCCAATTTCTTTACAGGCCAACACTTTGTAATCCCCCTCAAATTATTTTGTGACTCCTTCTCTCCCATGAGGGATGCACCAAGGAGCAGCTCAGTGCATGTCAGCAGAGTTGCACTCCTGCACCAGGTACCTTGCCTTTTTTGCTCCAGTTAAAGAATAAGATGTTTTGGCTTAAGACCCCTGAGAAAGTGCAGCTCAGCTGATCAGTGGTAACTTGTGAAGTTAAATAATTCCACTGCTTCTGATTGTGCAACCCAATCACTTGCTTGTGCAACCCTCGTTTACCCTCCCTGAGCAAATCTTATACACTCCTCTCTTCATCAGCCCAACACATTTTTCCTACTTTGCCTTTTCATAGACATCCCTGAGAGGGCCCTCACTGGTGAATGAGTCCCAACCCTGCAGAATCCTGCTGGGAGGAGGCTTAGAGCAGAAATGCAAGTAATACTGGCCTTCAGGAGGAGAGGATAGACCATAAATCTCCATCCTCTACTGTGATGGGGAAAAAACACTCCTGCAAGGCTTTGGGGAAGCTGCTGGAACAACATGGGCATGGAAGTCAACCTGAGCATCAGGTGGGGATGGAGGGGTGGCTGTGTGTTTAGGACTAGAGAAAAAAACATTGCTTGTTGTGATCACCAGTCACAGATCCATTGGTAGGTAATATGAGGTTATAACTAATATATGCACGTAAAATGGGCTGGAGAAAATCGTTTCAGTATCAGGGTCAGTAGCACACAGCTCTTCCCTGCCAGGGCAGCATGCATGCATGGATGGGAAGATGATCACACTATTGCAGTTGCTGTGCTCCCCTGGACCGCTGCAGCACAGGGGATGCTTACATGTTTCAGGTTCTCCCTGGGGATGTGACTGCAGCCAAAGGCTCGGGAAATACTGGCCCATTAAACCCAAGGCCCTTACGCAACATTGCTCTGCTTTCCATGTCGCTTTGCCATAACTTGGCAGGTACTGAAGCACTGCTACTGCTTTCCAAAAAAGGGCTATTTCTATCTAAACTCAAGTGCCAGCCAGTAACCAGGAGCCAGCAACCCTTCTTGCTGCCCAGCATGTGGGCCAGCAGGAATGAGTCCGTTGTCCATTGAGTCAGGCATAATGCATGGAGACAATGGTCACAGGGGCTTCAGCTCTCCGAGGGACTTGGGCCTGTGTTTTTCACAGGCTGGAGGGCTCAGCAGGAAATAAGACACTTGGGTGCAGCGAACAGGCAAGAGCTTGCTTGGGAGTGAAGGAGATGGAGGTGGCAGAGGGGAAAGGCAGTGTAAACCAGACCGAGCTAACACAGGGCTGGGGGGATTACAGAGTGCCAGAGAAGCTGCTCGCAAACACATCAGGTACAAAGCAGCACTCCAGAGCTGAGGGGTAATGAGTAATTAATGAGGAGAGGGATGAAATTCATAACAACTTAAAAATGGTCGGGATAATGAAGTCCTTCTCTTTAAATCCACCTTTAACAAGAAAGCTAAGGGAAAGGATTTAGATCAATTAAGAAGAAAAGAAAAGCAATTTTGTAAAAATAGCTATTGACACACTCACTAAGTGAGAGAACAGCTGGAAAGTCTCTCCATGGTTGAAGCAGCAAATGGCTGAGGCCTATGGCTGAAGGGATTTAGGGGGGAAGGTTTGGTCATTAAATAATGGAGAGTTGCAAGGAAACCTGCCTGGACCCAGCTTCACATTTGTGCTGCTGTCCCCATGCAGGAAGAAGGGGCGATCCCAGGCCACACAGCCTTGAGCTACTCAGCCTCAGGAGCTGCAGGAGGTGAAATGGAGTGAATGGATTGAAGAAATACACCACACTGTCTGCATGCTGGTGCAGGAGTCGTGTTGCTGGTGACATGGAACAGCCTATGCGTGTCCAGCACACAGCAGCTTCTCTTGCAGCAATTTCCATTATGGGCAGCAGTTGCTGACCGGGTACTGAACCCCAGCTCTCAGCTAAGCAGCTATGGCACCTTTTACAGAATCATGGAATCACCCAATTTCTGTATTTAATGACTGTATGGCAAGAGTAGTCAAAGGAGAGCTTTGGGAAGCTGGCACAAGTGTGCTCCTGCACATACAGATGTGCTGATTGCCTCTTGCTGGGACTCATCCCACACTCTGCCCAGCTCCTGGTTCCAGATGCCAGATATACAGGGCTCTTGCAATGTAAACTCTATGGGTTTTGGTGCTTGCATGACTTCTTAGAAACACTAGAAGTTTTAACAAATCACTGTGAATTCAACAGGCAGGAAGCTGGTGATGATGTCTGGCTGATCTCCTGCTGACTAGCTCTGGAGTGATCATGGTGTGGAGCAGCAGGGATTAGAGGCCACAGTCCATTTCTGTGGGTTGCAGCTGCCCTCTATGAACATCAGTAGCCACTTGTGGGCAGTGGATATGCAGTGGTCCTCGAAGTGATGGCCCCCATTACCTTCAACCGTGCCAAAGTTGAGGCCACAAAAGGCTGGAAACACTGGAGTTGGCACTAAAACATGTTCATCACCTCCCTATTAGGGGTAATATTTTTGGCTTGCTCTGGCTGCCATGCAGCAGGACACTGGGATATTCTCTTCCTTACCTAGATGGCCCAACTTCTTTAGACCCATAACCCCATCCATCTCCCTTTCCATTGAATAACACCTGTAAGGTCCATTGTGCCTGGACCTGCCTCCTGCCCCCTCCATGGGTGTCCCCAGCACAGAGTCTTTCTTGCTTCCCCTGTGCCAAAATACTTCCCTCCCAGCACAGGCTGGGGCTGGCTCAGCATCTCTGGGAAGGTTGGTGCTCAGGGCTGAAAGGGTTAAAGAGCTGTCCCTGTCACAGGGACAAGTTTCTCCACTGCCGGTCTATAAATAGGAGCTGGGTTTCTAATCTGCTTGCCACTTCTTTCCACTCCCTGCCAGTTTTTTCCTGCTTTTTCCTGCAAGGAGGTACCGGCACCATGACTGCAGCTCTGCAGATACTGCTGGGAGAGGGAGGAGAGCGGCCAAGTCCTGCCCGGTGAGACACAGCGGCTGTCAGTCCTCCTGTAACCCACCCTGATTAAAAACAAACAAAAACAAACAGGAAAACAGGGGAGAAAAGCGTGGCCCTGTAGAGCTGACCCAGGTAAGCAGAGAGCCTCAGCTGGTTTTGCGCTCCACTGACCCTGGAGAAGCAGCACCAGCCCAGCTCAGCTCTGCTTCTGGCAGGCTCAGACTGCGCTGTGCTCGTCTGAGCCCCCATGGGCACCCCAGAGCTGAGGCTGACAGTTTGGCCACCTTCTTCCTCGCTCAGCTGTGCCCTCTCAGCACTGTCATGGATGCTCCCGGGAGCCTCTTCATATGTCCCTGGACAGCTTTTGCGCAGACACAGTGAAAAAAAAAGTAAATATGAAAAATATATTCTCATTTATCATTCAATGTGAAAAGTACAGAGCAATCCATCCCCAAAATGCCATGTGTGAATGATGGGCTGCCCTGCTGGGAGGACATGGACTTAGAATCATAACATCGTTCAGATTGGAAAGTACCTTAAGATCATCTAGTTCCAACCCCTCTGCCATGGGACGCCTTGCACTAGGCCAGGTTGCTTAAGGCCCTGTCCAGCCTGGCATCTACTTCATGCGCAGTTTAGCATGGCAACTGTCTATTCCCATTGACACATAAACTGCAAAAGAAATGTCTGTGCTTCTTTTGCTTGTCCAGCTGATTTCCCGCAGCCAGCAAGCATCTGTCTGCTCCTGCAGGCTTGGAGGGAAGCACCACCCCACAGCTGGGATGGCAGGAGCTGTGCTGAAGGATTGTTTGACTGCCCAGAACACTGAGCCACGGAGCAAGCTGTTTGACCACAGCTGGACTCAGGCAATGCCTGGCTCCACTGATGCTGGGATTTTGGGATTCTCCAAGACCACTTCCAAAACCTTTAGCATCTACTGCAATGGGGAGCTACTTTGCTTTGGGAGCATCACTCCACCCGGTTGCGTATTAATGCTGCTGCTGCAGCAAGTTCAGGCTTCAGCCTCCGCTCCCAGCTTTAGCTGTGGGGAAGACCATCTCCCCCCAGGATTTTCCATCTGGTCTAGTGGAAGGTGTCTCTGCCCATAGCAGGGGAGTTGGAACTGGATGATCTTTAAGGTCCTTGACAACTCAAGCTATTCTATGATTCTGTGATTTTGGTAGATGGCGCCAACCTGTGCTGACAAATGTCCCTGGCCATCACTGTGCAGGGTGAATATCAGTTTCATGGTTTAGGGACGTTTACAAGACTTCTGCTTTCTGCTGATTGTTCACTAGTTCCCACCACTTCTTCTTGCAGCTCCCTGGCTTATGACTGCCTACAGATGGTCCCCACTAAATGATCATGGTGGGATCTGTCTCTGGAAGTTTAATAACAGCTTGAGAAGTCCCTGGACGTTGTTCTTTCCACTGAACTTCTTCACATGCCAGTGAACTGAAGCTTTTGAACTGAACATTAGCTGGGGACTGACAACCAGGTGATGATATTCTTCCCCTCCTGCTGAAAGGAACCTGGGTCCTACTGCTGGCTAATCCTGGGTGTTCAGCAATAGGCGATGGATCCAGGTTTTCCTCTGGGACAAACCCATGCTAGCGGGAGGTGGGGACAGGACAGCCCTTTTCCTTTTAAGTTAGTGGCTGAATTCCAGAGGTGGGCCAATGCTCAGAGCAAGTGGGAGCATTGGAAAGGGATCCGCAGAAGCTCAGTCCCTAATAGCTCTGCAAGCAGAGGAGAGTGCTTTGGCTCTCCAGGCAGTCCTTTGAGCATGGTCAGGGTCACTGTGTTGAAGGGATGGAAACTTCAGAGCAGTAAGTTTAGAAAACCAAAATCCCCAAGTCTGGTTCTCACCGTGCGGTGTGGGAGCCAGATTCCCCTCTCACTTGCACTGGGAAGTTGCTGCAGATTGGAGCACTCCCTTGAGAGTGGTGCTGCTGGGATGTGGGGATATTCTCCCAGTAGCATTTTGCCCTGCAGTGTTATTGGCGTAGAATCATAGAATCATAGAATAGTTAGGGTTGGAAAGGACCTTAAGATCATCAAGTTCCAGCCGCCCTGCCATGGGCAGGGACACCTCACACTAAACCATGTCATCCCAGGCTCTGTCCAACCTGGCCTTGAACACTGCCAGGGATGGAGCATTCACAACTTCCCTGGGCAACCCATTCCAGGGC
>WYDI02025954.1:0-25241 GCA_009867235.2 Psittacus erithacus
AGATAATAGCAATGGCTCCACCAACTAATAAGAAAGAAACACAAGCTTTCTTGGGTGCTGTGGGGTTCTGGAGAATGTACATCCCAAATTACAGTCTGATTGTAAGCCCTCTCCATCATGTGATCCGGAAGAAAAATGATTTTAAATGAGGCCAGAGCAACAAGAAGCCCTTAAACAAGAGATATATTAATTAAATGAGAGATAGTTCATGCAGTAGCCCTTGGACCAGTCTGGACCAGGCCAGATGTGAAAAATGTACTCTACACTGCAGCTGGGGAGAATGGTCCTACCTGGAGCTTCTGGCAGAAAGCTCTAGGGGAGACTCGAGGTCGACCCCTTGGCTTTTGGAGTCGGGGATACACAGATTCAAAGCTAGCAAGCTTCACAAGTGAATGAGCAGTTACACATCTTAACCTTGGCTACATTACTTCAATTTGAAAAATTAAAAAAATGTTTTAATCTCTTAATATTACAAGTCTTTATCAACGTGCCACTGTTACAGAATGTTAGAAGTTAAATTAATTACATTTCTTGATAATTTACCTCCCAAATTCAGATGATGCACCCATGAGGCCGTTGAATTTGAACCATTTGTCTTAGCAGAGTTTTCCGCTGTGTTCCTCTCTTCGCCTTCTACTTCTTTATCTGCATCCACAAATTTTTCCTCATCCTCTTCAGCCTCTTCTTGATCCTTAAAGCACTCTTCATCATCTGACTCCTAAACAACAAAAAATGTTAGCAAACAGCTCTTCCTTTCCACTTCTGTTCTGATTTATTAGAAAAATGCACCTGTAATTCTGAAGAAGCTGCTTACAAAAATATAAACAAATGATGGCCAATGTTTAAGCAATACAAATTTTTGGCCTTGGTATGGGACTTAAGACTGATGTAAACTTTACAGCTTACACCACACACATGTAACGGTCCCTCCCTGCCTAAGAGAGGAAAAAAACACCTAGTCCTGCCTAGCACTACTTCAGAGACAGCAGACAGAAGAAAGAAACAGGCCATGCTTCGATAAGGCTTTTGACTGAGGAATGTTCACCTCCTGGCTTACACAGCATTTAGCAAATTAGTCCTCTCTCCATGAATGAAGTCCATAAACCTACTGGAATTCTTACATCACCTTCATCTATGCAGATTTTTAACAGTTATAATTGTTCAAGTCCTTTCACCCATGACATAACATACTAGCAAACTCTCGAATTACTATTAAGCAGGTTAGAGAAAGGTGCTTATGAAAACAACTCTTATTGAAAAAACAATGAGATAATGAAATCATCTTATACCACATGATCCTGCAACTGGACCCTTAACTCTGGTTTTACTTTCAGAAGCTCAGACAGAAGGTACAGGGTTCCACAAATGAAGGGTGGCGTTTGTCCACAAGTCACTTGAAGTAACCTCTTCACAAAGGCCTTCACACGCCGTGACACTACATCTGCCTTCAGAGATTTATAGATAAGATTAAGAAACATGGATGGTTTTGACCAGGTTGCTAAAGCAGGATCTAGAAGCTTCCTGTAAAACACACAGGAGAAAATATTGCTGTTTGTCATAATGCACATAGGAGAATAATTGCTAACAACAACCATCTGCATTTTTCAAAGTGCCATGTAAAAGACGAGTGACAGCTTGTTTCCCAGGACTCAAAATCATTATGATCAACCCTGAACTGCCAACAGTTGTGCACTTCTAGATATACATGGGAATCTGAAGATTAAAAAAACTTAAAAAAAATCAGTAAAGAAAAAAAAAATGTAAGAAAATGTAAAGAAACTGAGTTCATTTAAAAATAGTTTCAAGATCTGAGATACTCAAAGTAGTAAACTGATCTGATTTACTCAGATGTTAAACAAAATAGAAAGAAAATAGGTAGTAATCACCATGCTTCAAATCAGACCTGACATATGTATTACCAAGTTCATTTTCTACTCCATGTTTTTTCCAGGCTGCCCAGCACAGTAAGGCTTTTAAACGCACTGCACATTCTGAGGGAATTCAAGTTCCCCTTTAAAAAAGATCAGCAATTTCCCTTTGGTCAACTAAACAGAAGCCTACAAGGACCTTACAAAGAGTCTAAACAATCAGCTGGGACAAAACAGGTAACTTTTACAACACAAGTCTTTCCAACCACACAAATTAAATTATCTAAAAAATATGTTAAAGTAATATTCCCCCTCCCCACTATGAAAAAAAAAAAAAAAAAGGAAACAATATTTTAGGCTATTACATGACTAAATCACAATATCTGTAAAAATTATTCCAGAAGTCATCAGTGAGTTTCAAATAACATCTGGAATTACAACAGGCCACCAGGAAACAGTTGCAGAGTATGCAACATGCATGTTGTATTCTCAGGACCTATCACTACCATTTGTTTTATCCCCACATTAAATCAAAGAAATCACATGCACTTTCTCCTAGCTCACACAAACCATCAGAAATTTTTAGCCAGTAGAGACACAGAACTCACAAGAACCTAAAAGTAAACCAAGTGTTTCTACAACTTGACATCAATGATGACTACTTCATGAAATGAAATTTCTATACGAAGGCCAAACCTGTCACTTACTTGTACAATGCTGCATAGTATCTATCTGACACAGTCTGCTGAGAGTCCATCACCTGGAACAGTAACATCAGGGCCTGGATGCTGGTACTGAAATTCACAAGGTGCAGAACTTTAAACAACGTGTCCATTTGCTCTTTCACCTTCTCATCACCAGTCTCAGCATACGGGTAAGCTCTGTTCACCCCACAGAGAAGAGCACTGAGCATTTTGGATTCAACATCTTTTTTCTTAATGCAGTTCCGAAAAAAGCAGAAATACAAAGCGACGAGCTTGTTGGCCAAGGCGCTTTCTTCGTGACTGAGGACTATCTGATTTAGAAAGCAGATGGCATAATACTGAGTTTTCACATTAATGTTTGACCGGTACAAAAGCCTCTCCACCTCACTGCACACTACTCCCTTCATATTTGGATGCTTGTGAAGTAATGTCTCTAAAAGGTAAGAGGCTTTGGTGGCAACTTTGTTCTGAGGGTCTCCCAGTTTATTTACCAGCTGAACAAGCAGAGCTTTCTCTTGCTCAGGCTTGTTACAGAGAAGCTCATGGGCAACTGCCAGCGCTCGGGATTTCGCTGCTGTCAGAGAATCATGACTGAGTGTTTCTAATGCTTGCACAAACTCTGCCACCTGCAGTTTCAGATGATGCTCAAAGTACCACAGTATCAACCGCCTGTCCCTGGAATCCCTGTTGCCACTCGACATCTTCTCTATGTTGTTAAAAGGTCGCTGTGAGAAAGACCATAATTTTCGATTGTCTGGTAAGAGATCTGAAAGGAGAAGCTCCTTGAAAGTATCCAAAGCCATGAGGCTCTGATGCCTGCTGCCCTTCTTCTTTATAAGGTTTACCAAGTTCTCAACAAACTGGATACTGTGGACAGCACTGTCCTGAATGAGAAGGGTCATCGCCGCCATCCTATCAGCCAAGGTACCTGATGACACAACAGTCTTCATCCAGGCTGAAGAGGCCCTCTTCTGATAATCTGTTTTATTCTTATATAGGTCCGTCTCCTGTTCGTACAGCTTTTGAGCCAAGGCCTTATACCTGGAGAGAAGTGTCTGATTTTGTGGCTCTGAAGAGAACTCTCTGGTGTATTCCTGATCATACCATTTGCCCCCTGGTTTGATCAGTATCCCCTGCCTAGCATGAAATTCAAAATCTTCTTCCAGCCTCTCTTTCTTTGCTGAAAGGTGCTGGCCCTGCTCACCAAGAGAAGCAGCTTGCTTCTTCTTGCTATCTTTCATGCCGCTTGCCTTTTCCTTAGCTTTTTTATCTTTTTTCTCTTCTAACGAAGGCAGATTAGTTTCTTTCTTGCTCTTCTCTTTCTTTGGAGGTTTCTCTTTCTCCTGGCTGCCGCTGCTGCTGTCATCCTCTTCCACTACCAAGCAGCTTTTCGCGTACTTGCCGATCCCCAGGGAGTTGACAAACGCCTCCAGTTCCCCTTCCTTTAGGTCGTCGATCGTGTCCTTCCTGCCGCCGTCCACCATCTCCTCTGCCTCGTCCACGGCGCACAGCATCACGTAGTCTTGCTGCGGGCGGCAACGCACAGCAGTTACACGGAGGGCAGGCTCCCCACAGTCTCCCCAACCCCCCTGCCCCCCCCCGCCGTCACCCCAAACAAGCCTGTCCCGGGTATGTGGGGGCGCATCAGCCACGTGCTGCCGCTCCCTCCCACCACCCCACCTCCCTTACCTTGGTGCCGCCGAGGCGCAGTACCTCGTCCAACGTGAACCCTTCTCCTTCTCCATCTCCATCTTCTCCTGTTTCTTCTTCTTCTTCTTCTTCATCGCCCTCCTCATCACCGCTGTCGCCAGCCGCCTCCTTCGGGCCCCTCACACCTAAGTCCCACAGCGCCGCCATTGCTGCCCGCCGGAAGCACTTGCTATCAGGCTTCCGGCCGTGGGGCACCACGGGCGCGCGGGTCCTGTAAGGGGTGTGTGTGGCGCGGGAGCAGCTCTCCAGAGGAGGAGGGGAACGAAAGCAAGCTGGGGAAGGGGTGTGTCTCAGATAAACTGAGCCGAATCTTGTCTTTCGTCCGCCCCAGTGGCGTTTAGCCGAAGGCCCGTTCTCACACAGGCGGCTGGATGCAGAGTGCCTAGCAAGCGGGCAGGACCCGGGGAGGAGCAGCAAGCGCCGGCAGCACGGCCCGGTGGCCGCTGGCGCTGCCATGGTCCTGCTGCCCGCCCGCCGCGCTCTTCTCGCCGCCGGCCGCCTTTGGCTCCCCCGTCGCTATGGTAACCGCCGCCTTTCCCCCCTTCTCCTCCCCGGAGCCTTGAGTGCCTCGCTGAGCCCCGCTCTGCTCTCCTCACAGCTCCTGCGGCGGCGCGGCTCTCCTCGGGCGCGGGGGGCGAGCCGGAGAGTGAGGGGCCCGGCCGGGACACCGCGCTGCTGCGGCACCTGCTGCTGAAGCTGCGGGCCACCGGGCCCGTGACAGTGGCCGAGTACATGCGGGAGGCGCTCACCAACCCCCGACAGGTGCGGGCAGGGACGGGCCGGGGGCTTCGCGCCTCCTCCAGGGGTGCTGGACCGCTCACCTCGCCCCTGGCCCCTCTCTGTCTGTTCCTCGCAGGGCTATTACACACGCCGCGGCGGCATCGGCGAGAGCGGGGACTTCATCACCTCACCTGAAATAACTCAGATGTTTGGAGAGGTAACGCGCAGTGCCTGACGCATGAAGTAACTTGCTTTCACTCCTGAGCTGCGTGGGGCCAGCTGTGGTTTCCAGGCCTGCGTTTGGGTGTGTTACCAATGTCAAAATACTTGAATAGCAATTACGAGCTTCCAGTTATTACCCAGGAGTAAAATGGGGTTGGAGGAGAGAGGAGTAGTTTGTTTTCCTGTAAAATCAAGGAGTCCTTTCATGTGTTACAGTCAGGGACACCATCTGTGCTTGGTAGCACTTGTCTTCATATTAGAGAGAGTTACAGTAGTTTCCCAATATGAAAACTCAGGAATCATTTTCAGGTTTTGGTGTGGCTTGTGTGTCACTTCTAGCAGTGAAGACTGGCTAAACACTGTTCTTCCCTTTGGTGAAATACATGTTCATGAAGAGCAGTTGTTCAGGGGCAGCTGGGCAGTGACCTGCATTCGAGCCTGGAATAAAAGTTCTTGCTATAGCCAAGAAATTTTACTGATGGAGAGTTGCTTCTCCTGGGCTGACAGCAGTCACCTATTCATATTTAAAGAGAAGGCGGGGAAGTTGCATATCGTAA
The DNA here is from genome assembly GCA_009867235.2 of Psittacus erithacus. Lineage (NCBI taxonomy): Eukaryota > Metazoa > Chordata > Aves > Psittaciformes > Psittacidae > Psittacus > Psittacus erithacus. The sequence continues at coordinate 5,782 of WYDI02025954.1, forward strand.
TGATTTTTCTTAACTTTAAAATATGGCGAGAGAATACTGCCATAGTATCTTAGCTATTACACTTCCCACAAGTCTTGGAGTGATTACTGTAACTCTTTGTGCTATTTCTCTCTCAGTTGATAGGAATATGGTTTATCAGTGAATGGATAGCCACGGGCAAGCCAAAAGCGTTCCAGCTGGTGGAGCTGGGTCCAGGGAGGGGCACTCTTACTGATGACATGTTACGGGTAGGTGAAAGCTGTTTTTAATATTCTTTACTCCCGGTTTTATTCCATGGCTACTCTGAAATCTAAAGGAATGATGTTTTGCTGTCAGGGTTTAACTTTTCCTGGTAATCAAATAATTTCACTCAGATTTGCAGTTTAGACTCTAATTGAAATGCATGTTTCTGAGACCAGTTGTCTCAGTTGAAAGCAGAAAACAAGCCAATGTGTACACACTGTGCAGGCACACATACTTTCAGAAGGGGAGGGCAGGAATATGCCATTACAAATTATTTCTGTATAGGAAGCCATTGTCCAAACTGGATACCATTTAGGAAGATGCTGCAGTGTAACTGGGAAGGAAGCCTCAGTGGAGGTAATAGGAGAAACAGCATGAGGACAATCATACAGAAGTTAAGTTGTGCCAGTTTCTTTGAGGATTTCAGGGGCACATTTCTTCTGAGTTACCCCTTTGTGTTCAATCATGCTTGTGTGGCTGTCAATTAAAATACTACTGATTTGAAAACAGATTGCTGGTGGGATTTAGAACCTCAGAAGTAGTTTTATTCTATTACATATGTTAATGAAAATACTCTAATAAGCAAAATGAAATGTAGGATATTGAACACTTTCTGTTCATGGTACTTGGGAAAACACAGCCCTTCTTCTTCTAATGCTAAACACTCTGCAGGCTGCAGGTTTAAACTTAACTTCAGGCTATTACTAAGTTGCTAAATTAGCATTTCATGTTGTTGTCCTTACAGCTGTGTTGTAGTGTATGCTGTATTTTGCCAACCTTGTTAAAAGTGTAGTAGCTTTTATCAAAATCGATGAAGAAATTTCCACTTTCTTCTGGAAAAGCCTATGCAGTCTCTTTCACTGAAACTACTTTGTCAAATGAAAGCCACATAAATCTTTTATCTTGCATAGAAATAGTGAGATTAAAAGTTAATTCTTAAACCTTTAACATATGCAGCATGTTACTGTGCCTAATAGAATTCATCTGCCTTTATAGGTCTTCAACCAGCTTGCCTCTTTACTTAGTAAATGTGATGTCTCTATTCATCTGGTAGAAGTGAGTCCTAAACTCAGCGAGATCCAAGCACTGCGACTGACAGGAGGGAAGGTGCAGTCAAACCCTGAGGACAATTCTGCCTACATGAAAGGCGTTAGCAAGACTGGAATTCCCATTTCCTGGTACAGAGACATTCGGGATGTGCCGCCAGGTAAGGAACTTGAATGTCTCGCTACAGGGATGACATCCTTCCTCCCTTTGCAGCTTTTGATAATGAGGACATCTCTGCTAGCCTTCACAATGGATAGAAAAGTAGTTAATATATGTATTTCTTCTTGTATGAGTCTGAGGCAGGATATTAACCCATTTTCATAACAATTCTGACTACCTGCATTTTGGAATAGCTACCCAATTGCATGTATTCTGACTTTTCCTTTCCATGGGAAACCATTTACTGGCTTTACCTGAGCCTCCTTTCATGAGATACTGATCTAAAATTCATGGACTGGAAGCTGAAGCCAGCTGTAGAAATGCTGTCTTTGATGTACCTAAGCTGGAAGTAATGATAGTTATTTCACAACCACATTAACTAGCTTAATTTATTAGAAGTCATAAAAGCATTTACGTTTTCAACTGGAAGCTGTTATACATCCATTAGTAATTTAACACATTCTCTTTTACCTTCCCACAGGTTACAGCTTTTACCTTGCACATGAGTTTTTTGATGCCCTGCCAATACATAAGTTTCAGGTATAGCAAGATAATTGTTGTAATTGGGACCATGTACTTAAATGTCTTCTCTCTTTGAGGAAGAGTAGAGTTAGGGTGCCAAACTAGCCACATGCATTGTCTCTGATGTTAAAATGTTTTTTCTGACTGAATTTGGACAAAAAAGGCTTAATTCAGTTGATAACTGTAAAATTAATAACTGTTCTGGAATGAAAATCTTGCAGAAAGCTTTTTCTGCTGGGAGAAGTCTCCAGCTTTTTAATTTCCATGTTATTTTATCTGTGACTACTAAGAAAGACTGAAGGTCTTCCATTTGAATGGTAATGACAATGGCAAAATAGAGGCTAGTTAAGATTCAAAAGTGTCTTTCAACTTCAGTTTTATTCATTAAAACCGCTGGTAGAATAAAATACTTTATTTTGATAAGTTAAAAAATGATGCTTTTCTGTTGATTATACAATATTTAACAGCATCATTCATTCTTGTGAGTAAAATTAAACCTGTATTTGTTGACTCTGCAGCTGAGTCTTCTCTTTGGAAGAACAAGCTTCTTCCAAAGTAGTTACTGGAATTAAATAGGAATAAATACTTGTTAATAGTGTATTATGTTCTTGAAATGTTTATGAAAGTGCTTGACATGTTAGTGCAATCAAAGAAACAAGCTACTGTTGTAGCCACTGAAGTATAAAACAAGTGCTTTGGGCTCATCAAACAGAGAACAGAGAAGGGCTGGCGTGAGGTGTTGGTTGATGTAGATCCAGAAGTTCCTGACCAGCTGCGGTTTGTCCTGTCACCATCCCGTACCCCTGCAACGGAAATCTTTATTCAGGTGAGGTTGTGCCTACCAGAGCTCATTCTTACATCTTCACCAACTCTCTCAAGTACATTCACTGCTGCTCAGTCTGACAGCAGGAGGAAGGCTCTCAGCCTGCAGGCAAGTAAATACACCTCACCATTTCCATTCTGAGAGACTTCCACCGGCATCTGACTTTGTATGCTTGCAAATATAGCACAGAAACAAACACGTACATCAAGCTTTGCAACATCAGAGCTTAACCAGACAAAACATTCCAGAGAACAAACGGAGGGAGCAAGGGGCAGGGAGAGTTCTGTGTTGCATGTCACATAACTGGCAGCAGCGTTGCCTCAGCCAGGCTCTCAGCACGCTGCTGGGTGCTTCTGTTACACTGGCCTTTAATAGAGAGGATCTAAGATTACTTTTTTTCCTGAAGTTCACTGGATTCTTAAAGTTAGGAAATGAAGTAGCTAAGACTAAAACCAGCTACAAAGTCTCACACAGAAAGGCCTTTTTGAAGGGTGCACACAGATGAAGAGCTATTTTCCGTCTTTCAGTACCACAGTCACACAGTTTCACCTGATACAGGTATTCTTGTTAGAAAAATTTGTATTTCAGTCACCTATAGGTTACAGAAGAGATGACTGAAATCCAGCACTCTGAAACCACTAATTGAAAATGACTGTCAGCAAAAGCTCAGGCTCTAGGTAGCATAGAATAGAGCCCTGCACCTCTGTGCCCCAGTGAAGTGCTGACAGTTCCAAGGCATCAGGTGTGAAGAACTCTTGCCCTGTGTTTGTTTGCTAATACAGGTGTTTTAATCTTTGAACTCTGCACTAGCCTGAGGAAACAAGAGATCATGTGGAAGTGTGTCCTGAAGCTGGTGTCATCATTCAAAGGCTTGCTTCTCAAATAGAGGAGGATGGTGGGGCTGCCCTGGTTGCTGATTATGGTCATGATGGAACCAAAACTGACACTTTCCGTGTAAGTCCTTTACCCTGAAATAATAAATAAGAGGTTACAGAGCATTTTGGCTTGTCATTTGGAGCATTAGGCTCTTGTAAGAGAAGTATCTTGGGTGGACATAATAACAAAAGCTGCCTTATGCTGCAGTGATAAAACTGAGTCATCAAGTCCTTAATTAATCAGTACACATAAGGGCTTGTCAGACAGAAAGGATTAGCTGAACCTTTCCTACACTTACCCGAGATCTTCCAAGTATAATTTGTTCTTACTCCTCACAGGCACAACTTAGTGTTGGCTAGCCCTGGCTGGGGAAGCAAGGGCTACAGCTGAGTGTAATCTTTCAACGTACTTATATTTTTCAGGGCTTCCGGGATCACAAGCTTCATGATGTGCTGACAGCTCCAGGGACTGCAGACCTGACAGCAGATGTTGATTTCAGCTATCTTCGAAAGATGGCACAGGGAAGAACAGCGATACTGGGCCCCATAAAACAGCGGGAGTTCTTAAAAAACATGGGCATTGATGTCCGGCTGCAGGTACGATTGTGTTACAGATGCATAAACTCTCCTAATCCACAAGCAATAACCTTAACCAGCAAGAGAGCTGTTATAAAACCTGATTTCAAAGGGAAGTTGTTCAAAACAGCATGTATGGGTGAGATCAAGGGTTGCTTCTCCTACATATAAGTTACTCTGGATCCGTCAAAGTAAACTTACCATACTATATTTAGGAGTATTTAATGTGAGACTTCGCTACATACAGCAATGTGTGAGTTCCTTCGGGGATCTCATCACTCCTACTGGACAGTACTGCTAAATTAGTTTAAGTGAAAGGGATGCAGCAAGGGATCACAAGCATGAGGGAATTTAGAGGAAAGCAGGAAGGGCTGTAATTGACTTTCTGTTTTTAGGTGCTCTTGCAGAATTCACATGACACAGCAACTCACAAACAGTTACTTCACAGCTATGATATGCTGATGAACCCCGAGAAGATGGGAGACTGTTTTAACTTTTTTGCCCTGCTGCCTCACCAGAGACTTGTACATCCTGACAAGAAACATAAACAAGAATCAAAGTCTCCCTTACCACCTGTGGCTGGATTTAGTGAACTCTTAATGAAGTAATTTCAACTACTACAGTAGTAGCTTGCAACAGCAACTTATTGAATAAATAAAAAGGAATAGAGTCCTGCATTTTGTGGTTTCATGTACTAAATGTTTTGCAATAACATAATTGGCATATAACTACGTGTGCACTAAGGGTAAGAACCAAGTATTTTGTCCTTGAGCTGAAAGCATATGAAACATCACATTACTTCTCCAGACTGTTTTCTCACCCCACTCTATGCTTCAGGGCTGTGTTTTGGTAGAGAGTGCTATTTCAGAGTAAAGGCAGTACTTGTGTTTTAACAATACTTTTGAATGCAGACAGGAACCATGCAAAAAGAGTTCTTAGTTCAAAGCACCTGCTAACAGAATTCCCACAGCAGGGCATATCTAGTGACAAATCCAGAAACAAGGAAGTATAAAGAACCATTTGCTTTCAAGAACATTTGACAGGAGAGTTAATTCATGTAAATAAAAAGAACAAGTCTGATAGGGAAATAAATTTTATTTTCAAGCTTATCAGAGGATATTTACAAACAATGGGATGTATAAAAATATAAAAGTACTTGACAGTGTCCTTTTGAGGCTATAAATTTTACATGAGCTTTTTTCTAGCATCATCATAGCACTATTTCTTATGAACGCAACTTAATTCACCTAGGGGTAAGAATATTAAACACTGTAACCTACTGCTGTCAAATTCTGCAGTAAAGGTAGAAAAAAAGGGAGTAGAAAATCTCAGCTATTTTTACTACGCTGAAGAAAGTTTACTCTTAATGTATGTCTGATTTTGTTTTGGTTCCTTGACTATTAGCTGCTTGCAGCTTCTATTGTCTGTCCCTGTAAGTCTACGTACACAGTCAGGTAATGTCCTCCAACTGCCAACAGCATTATTTATTTTAATACAACTTGAAGAACAAATAGCTCATATAATATTTGGAGCACAGCGGACTTCATGGGGAGAGACATCAGCCAGGCCTTCTACTTTGTTGTTGTCCTCTCCTTCCTCTATTTCTGTTGTGCTTTTTGGAGTGACTAAACTGGCTTTACTTCCTCCCTTAAAACACCAACAAAAAAAAACCCAAAACAAATCAAACCCAAAACCACAGGAAAACCTGAAGTGACAGCTCAAGTATAAACACTGAGGTTTATACCAGACTGAAGTTATATTATTACAGTTAGGATGGAAAACAGCAACAGTTTCACTGCGATTTGGTCACTTGCACAGTGGAAGTTGGAAAAAAGCCCTGCTTCCCTTGCCAAGGCAGGGCAAACGCCAGACTGCTGATTTCATGGGTGACTGTTCTGGTTCCATAGATGAAAAACTGTGCCTTGCTCCAGGACTGGTCCTGAACACCTGCCTTAACAGGATGGCACTGTTCCACTCAGAGTTCCTCTGCTCTCACTCTCCTGACAGCGCAGAATGGGGAAGGTGACCCCCAATGAAGGACCGGCAGTGACAGGACAGCCATCAGGCAGGTCTCCTGCACAAACCTGAGAGAAATATGTGCTAGCAGAGAGGACTGTGGTTGCTGGAAGGGCTGCTGGGCACTGCCATGCACTAGCATCTTGTGCAAGGTTTGGTATGCCTTAACAGGGAAGCCAGAGTGCAGCCTTTACCAACCTGGATACCTGCAGAGTGTAGTGGCAGCCAGATAAAAGGCAATAGGAAAAGGCAGGTTTAAACATCCAAACCTACCTGTGGTTATATATTCCTGCAGCTGCTGCTGATGTTATTATCACCAGGTCACTGTCACTGCAAGCAGCTGCCAGCCCTGAAATAACCTTGCCAAACTTTATGTCTATCTAACAAAGAAAAAGTCTTCTCACCTGCTTCCTTACCTGAATAACAACAGTAAAAAAAATACTTATCTACAAACACACATACAAAAAAAGTCTTTGCAGGAGACAGAGGAGATAGCAAGAGGCTTTGGGGTGACTTTGCAGTTCAAGCCTGTATTAGTTCTTTAAAAAGTATTTAAAATCAAGCTGCAGTTGAGCAGCTTGGCAGATCAGGGTTGTTTACAGCCATTCAGCACCTTCCAGCATCACAATGCTGTTATCCCACACAGAAAGGAAGACTTCACTTTGTCCATTTCCTAAAATCAGACAAAAAACAAAACCAACTTTCTTCCCTTTGCATTTAGCATTTATGGCCTCAGACATCTTTGAAATACCATGAACTCTGACTGCTACACTGTCCTCCAAGGGAATCATTTCAAAGAACACTGCTGCTTCCTCTCTATTGTGCCACAAGTCCACAAATGGTTGGAAATCCATCAGCTGAGGCATCTGCATAGAAACTGCATTAGGAGCTGGTTGCGGACTATTCATTCAACTCAAACACCACAGTAGAGACGACAACGAGGGGCTGCAGGTTAAAGTCAGAAGGCAAAGGCCATTCTCCTACAGTCCAGCTGCCCTGGCAGAAGCAACAGGTGATCTGATACCCAGTGTTGCTCCCAGGTTTTGAGCAGAGTTAAGACACAAGCTCGCAGGCTACAAAGTGCTCCTGATGTAAGTCCAGAGAACCTTAAAAATATCAGAAAAATACTAGAAAAGTTTAAAAAAACCTAATTACTCAGAACAACAGAAGAAAGTTGCATGTGCTCTTCCCTATTTTTCCACATCCTTCTGCTAGAAGCTGGTTCTCCACAGTGAAAGAATATGCTACATCAAGTCTTGTGTGCTCTCTCTGCATTACTTAGGTAATGCCTTTGGTACTTAACAACAGCATGTGTGCCAGCCTTGCACAGCAACATACTATTGTGGCTTACTGCTCTGTTTTAACAGACAACAGAAAGAACTAGCATAGCTTTGATTGTCATCTCTTTGGATTGTCAGCCAGCATTTCAAGACGAATGTGAGAAGTTAGGGGGGATTCTCTGTTTTGAGGGTAGCTGGAAAAAGTTCAGTTAGGGCAAAGACACACATATTTAACTGTCTTACCAGCAGCAAGTTATTCCTTCATCTGTGAAGCTGTATTTGACCTAAACCACCATGTTTTGCTATTAGCCAAGGTATTCTGCACTGATGTCTTTTTACAGTCTCTTTTCACCATGCAGAGTTTAGAAAATGGGAGATGTATCTAAGTAACAGAAAACAGTCCTCTATGGCCTAGTAAATAGGGATTAGAAAAACATTACAAAATTCTTACTGTGTAGGCTATGAAAAAAACCCCAAAACAAACAACAAAACCAACAAACCAAAACCAGTCCAAACCTTGAAACCACACAAACCATTCAATGTGTGCACATTACACCTCAGTAATGACTTCGTAGTCACACAGCACGGTGAAATGCTACCCAGTGGGGCCTGTGCCACTGTCCAGTAACTACTCATAGTTTAAGCAGAGATGGAGAGAAGCTTGTCAGATGACAGTCTATTCCCAAGTCAATGCAGGATCCTCTGGAGCGTTGCACACTGAACAGCATACAGCATTCAGAAAGAGCAACAGTTGTGCCAAAACTTATCTTCAGTTTCTCTCAGAGTATCTTTCCTTGCTGCAATTTAGCATAATGAATAGATCAAGGGTCTTCTTCCATATCATCTGGGTTGGGAGCCATAATAAAATGCTGGGGGTACTCAAGGTTGTGTTCATAAGCATGTTCTTTCCAGCGTGCATCATCACTCTCGTGGGTAATGTAACGCTCTCCGATGCGTGTTTCAAATTCTCTAAGGTCAAGCCAAGTCTGATAATCCTAAGGAGTAAGTGAGATTTAAGGAAGCACTGTAAGAAACAGCAGCACTACATTCCCACGATAAATTCTGCAGTTTGCCTCTAGTTTTAGTATAATGTTAAAAAACCAAAACCAAACACCTCTCCCCAAAATATCCCAACACTGTCCACAGAGAATGGTTCAAAATTAAGTAGGCTGTTATCTAAGGTTGTAATACTGTAAATCCTCAAAACTTTTTGTAACAAGACAGCTATGTCAGCTTCATTATAAAATTAATTGTATATATACCCAAATAAATTATTCCAATATTGTTTGTACTCAAAATTAATTGACTTTTCCCCTTAACATCTTTTAGGTTATTTGGGTGCATGGATACATCATACAGTGTTGTGAAACCATTGCCAAAGGAACCCACGTCGAAAGTGGTGGATAGATTTGTGGCAAACACCAGCCTGAGTGTCTCTTTCAGAACTGAACTGACAATGTTTGTCTCTAACACTCACTGCAGTGTGGCTTCATGCATACGTCACTGCCCACATTCAGGAGGTGCCAGAAGAGTAAAACTCTATGTTGGCGTCAAACAAAAAGTAAGGGGCATAGCGACAATAAGACAAAGTTTCTCTTGAGGAAAGAAGCCATTAACAGATGAACAGAATCCTGGAGCACATAAAATGTAAAGCTGAACCCAGAAATACGCAACCCTCTATGAGTGCTTCTTAACAGACTTTGATAGCAGATTTAATAAATCTCTGAAGGATTTAATTAAAAAATAAATAAATAATTATTCACCCATTATAAACACAGAAAAAGGCAGATGGGTTTACCTGTAGCCACGGGTGACTAAGGGATTTGTCAACACTGAAACGCTTTCTCATCTTCACTTGAAGCAAATTGTTTATTAAATCAATGGCTGACAAAGAACAGGATAAAAATGATATTGTTTAAATATTCACCACCTCTATCATCATTCACATGCTGCAGTGAAAGTCAATTTTTGTACAAGTGTTTGTGTGTATCCTACTAAATGCTTTCAATCAAGCTCTTGAATTTTGTATTTAGCTTTGCTTACGTTAAATGAGGCTACCAAACAGGTATGGGGTAAGCTTCCCCCATCTTTAATGGAAACACTAAAAGATTTACTATGTTACTTGTTAATCTTCTCCCCTCCTGATTTTAGCGGTTTTCAGAAATGCCTAAATAACTTGAGCATAATCCTGTGTTCCAAAATTATGCAGCTGCTTCCACTACTGTATACTTCTATGTATGTCCTTCCACATCTACACGAGTTACTTATATATACACAGCTGGCATTGGACAGCATCAGAGACTGGCCCTGCAAGCTTCTAGATTGTTCAGACCTGACATTTAGATCCAGATTTTGTTTCACTTGCTAATGTACAAAACTAAATTCCAGAATCAACTTAGAATTGTTTCTGTAATATTAGTTTAGATTAAGTATGTTTTGAGATCAGCATTCAGCAAGTACTCACACATGATTTAACTTTTCATTGGGAATTTTGGGAAGTTTCAGGTTATTTACCCTACTCCTCATACATGCAGTTAATTTTTCTTGCTAAAACTATTAGCCCCTCCTGTATTTGACAATGTTTCTTTCATAAATATATCCCAGCTCATATTTATCCATTTTGGCATAGTTTACTAAACTCAAGCTATCGATAATTCTCACACTCCTATCGACCTAAATTAACCTCAAAGTTTAAGCACTTCAATGCACCAATCTACATATAAAGGCATTTTAAAAGCAAAAACTAATTTCCTTACCTTCACTAGAAATTTCCTTCCAAGGATTTGGTGGGTACATAAATGCTGCATTTTGAATCTGATCATTGATATCCTCATCTTCATTGAATGGGAATGTACCACTAAGGCTCACATAGACAATAACTCCTACTGACCACATGTCTAGAGAGCGGTTGTAACCTTTACTCCTGAGCACTTCAGGGGCAAGATAAGCAGGTGTCCCCACCACAGAGCGCCTGAAAGATTTTTCACCAATGATGCGTGCAAAGCCAAAATCACACAGCTTCACCTGCAAAACAAATACATTTTGAACTAAGAAATCTCTGCTTGATCTCCAAAGCATGCTGCTGCCCAAGACCACAGTAGTACTTGATACCCTTTCTATCATCATTAAACCTGGCATGCGCTAAATCAGAGACAAAAATTATGTAAGCCAGTCAGTTAAGGTTTTAGGTTGCTGGTTTTGCAGACTGCAGACCTAAACTGGCCTTGCACAGACTCAGATCTGAGGCAGTTTGTCTATTACACAGCCACAAGTGTGCAAATAAGGAAAAAACACTTGATCCCCAACTCAGCTCATTTTCACAGGCAAATCTGCATCCTCACAGGGCACAGAACCAAAACTTTAAGAGCACATGAATCCCAGTCAGATCACATTCCTCTTCATCAGATTCCGGAAGCTAGTGGCTTCAGCTACACAGAAATCAAACAATGAGGTTTAGCTAGAACTCAGATCTAGCTTCTGAGCGGAAAGAAACTGAAACAGGCCACTGAGAATAAAGCTAGGCTAAGAGTTGGAAGGAAAAAAAAAGACAACTATAGTACATCTAATTCAAGTAATTCTAGACTGAGTCAGTTGATAAATCCCATGAGAGGTCACTTTTTAAGCTGCAAATTCTATATTTCTTAAAAGAAAAAAAAATAGTGAAAAGTGATGAAAAGTCTTTAATCTTCACTCACTTGAGGGAATGGCTCTGCTGATGCTAGTAGTACATTTTCTGGTTTTAAATCACAGTGCACAATGTTTTTGAAGTGTAAATTCCTCAAAGCAACAAGTATCTGCAAGAAGAAAGAACGTTTTCAGAACTATTTAAGCAGATCACAGTGTCGAAAGCCACACTAACCAATACAGTCATTTTTATCAACATAGTCTTCAAGAATTAACCCATATATACTATGTAAGCCTATCAGGAGTTGGTACTGAGGGGGTATCTTTTCCTTTCCCAACCCTGTCTTTCTGAATGCTTACTGTTTTAACATGCATCTTTGGATGCTCATAATGTTAATGTGTTGGGAAAGAAGAGCAAAAAATTTAACATAATTAACAGCCAAATTCTTTTCATGTTTATTCAACTTTCAGTAGATATGCAGCCCTCTGTGCTCTTTTAAATAACAATACAGAAACCCCCTTTTCCAAACTCCATTCTCACATAATTAGAAAAGACACATCTATTGAAGTAGAGGGACTGACTACCAACCTGAGTGACCATGAACTTAGTTATACGTTCAGGAAGTCGACTTTTCTCACTGGAAAGAATCATCTCTAGCATATCCCCATGCAGCTTTTCCATCACAACAAAGACCCGTTCTGGCGTTTCAAACATACATTCCAGGTTCACAATCCCAGGGTGGTGCAAATTCTAAAATAGAGTAGTATAGGTATATCACTAAAACAAAACGGTACGAAATATACTGGATTACACAGAAATGTTGTACCACAAATCAAAAAGCAGCTAAGTGAAGAGTTAGCAACAAAAAAAAAATCCAAACCAACAAAATGTCTGAGGCAAGAAACTAGCTTGAAACAAACATCAACCCTTGAAACATGCCAGTTAGGATTAATTTGGTTTAACACAAATTATCCAAAATTATAAATTTACGGTTGATATACTCAGTGGCTTGAGTGCAGAACATACAAGAATAACACTCAAATTGAGAAGCCAGTAGTGGAAGATAGCAAAAAAATAACACAGAATTTCCTGCTACCTGAGTACACACCTTTAGTGGATCCCCTATACGGGGTAGATACCACCCCCAAGTTATCAACTGCACCAAATACTCAGGAACTCCCACTCTTCTAAGATTCCCTCTTATAAAAAGACTCAGAAATCACATATGCAGATTACAAAAATCAATTCAGAGCACATACACACATTACAAAATCTCATTAATGGCTTATCTGAGACAGAACTCCAATATGATCCATAAACATTTTTGTACCTGGAGAATGGCTACTTCATTACGAAGCTGACTTTCCTGTTTAGTTGGAAACCTCATCTTGTCAATGACTTTGATAGCCACATCTCTTCCAGTCTTCCTATGTTTTCCTAAACAGAAAATCAATGTCAGCCATCAAAAGGTTACCATTTTTAAACCATCAGTTAGCTCTTCTTTTTCTTTCTTTCTAGATTTATGGTCTGTGGTTTTCTCAATACTTGAAATTCGACACATGGGACCAAAAATACAGGAAGAAAAAAAATGTGCTGATTCACGTCTAGCATTTATTCTGTGATTATTCTAAACAAGCTATACATTGCAACAGAATTTTTTAATAACCGAAAGTGATAAAACTACATTTGAAACCCAAGTTGAGGTAAAGAATTTCTCCCACTACTTTCTCCTGCTGACAGAAATTTGAAGCTAAACTGTTTGCATAAAATATGTCAATAATGCTTGCATAAACAGCCAAACCACAAATTAAAATATGTATTTTTCTAATTGCTTGTGGCCACATTTCTCAGATGTCATTAAAAAACATGCACAACTGACAGCCTCCTTAAATGGATGACTTCTAATACTGTGTAACACAGGCAGCAGTTAGAATTTGCAATTAAAAAAAAAGCAAAAAACCAAAGACCAAATCCAGAATAGTGACTGCTCTGTATTTAACTGTGGTCAAAATGCAATGCATATGGCTGAACTGATTTTTTGCCAGTGCGAAACTCTAAATGCAAAAAAATGAATTGCAAGAAACACTACATAAAAACCACACAGAGACAAGGTAACATGATCCAAACAAAACTTCTAACATGATAAACTTTACCTGGACAATCTAGGTTCAGCTAAGTAAATAAGAAAAGAGTAATTGTAACAGACAGACATTCTAGCTCAGTAAATGCATAATGGAATCAAATGTAATTTACCTCCATATACAATACCAAACTGACCAGATCCCAGCACTTCATCAGCAAATATTTGGTACACAGAGCTGATATCCTAATGCATGAAAAAAGAAATCACAAATACCAGGAGTAATCAAAATGTTCACAAGCATATTAGTATATAGCATATAAGTACTGGTTAAGCTATATTTACATTTGACATTAATCGAACTTTGTAAAGGGTGCCACCATTACACTTAATGGAGTGGAAAAACACAACAAACTTTTCCTGAAGAGGATCCACTTAGCTGCACTGTAAGTAGGGACAGTCAGTTATCAGTTGCGCCACGTAAGTAGATTGCTTCCATATTTAACATGGACTTCGTCAGCTAGAATACCCTAGTGTTGATTTCTCATCTGGACGCTGTTAATACCAAGTACTTTGTAATACCCAGGTATTACAAAGGTGCTCCAGGCTAGGGCACCTCTCCTGTGAAGACAGACTGAGAGAGTTGGGCTTGCTCAGCCTGGAGAAGAGAAAGCTCAGGAGAGACCTTACAGCAGCTTTCTGCACCTAAAGGGGCCTACAAGAAACCTAGAGAGGGCCTTTTTACAATGGCATGTAGGACAGGACAAGAGGTAATGGCTTTAAGCTGACAGAAGGTAGATTTAGATTGGATATTATAAGAAAATTCTTTAGTATGAGGATGGTGAGACACTGAAACAAGCTGTCCAGAGAAGCTGTGTCTGCCCCATCCCTGGCAGTGTTCAAGGCCAGGCTGGATGAGGCTTTGAGCAACCTGCTCTAGTGGAAGGTGTCCCTGCTCATGGCAGAGGGGTTGAAACAAAATGATCTTTGAGGCCCTTTCCAACCCAAACCATTCTGTGATTCTATGAAATAAACACCATTATTATACAATGTACATACTCACCACATTCTCTTGGACCTGGCAATTTGAAACAGAGATGCTTAAAGATAACTCTTCTGCAATAAAGAAGACATACCTGAGTAAGTAAGTAGGAAGGGCAGGGCTTTTTTAGTAAAAAAGGGAGAAAAAAACCCAAAAAAAACCAAACCAAAAATCCCCAACCATTTACTGACTTCTAACCCAGATATGATGAAACAATTTTTATTGATGTTCTGCAGAAATATCGTATCATGGAACATGGATTTCATGGATTGATTAGATAAATACCCTTAGGAGTTCTGCTGGAATTGTCTATTTTTTGTCATACCACTGATAACAGAAAGAGTAGAATGAGTGTGTACACAATAGAGAGCTGATGATCCAAAAAAAATAGTAATGTGGCAATTGTATCAGAGTTCATTAAACTACTACGAATTTCCAATAGTAATATAGAAAAATACAGAGAAGCAGACCAGGTCCATGGTTACTAATTTCCCTTGGCATCATAAGATGCAGAATTAATGCATGAGAAAAGGAAACAAGCAAGGCAAGAAGGCCTGATAATTAAAAAAGCAATAAAACCCGTAATATAAACAATCTTAGTTTCATGGATAAACTACAGAAGTGCACGAGCCTTTGCAATATAAGAGCACATCTCAGAAGTGTCACTTGCAAGTAGAAGCATGAGACAGAGAATTTTTCAGCCTGCAGCAAATTTTGACAAGAAGTTTTCATTACAGGAATAACATTAAGATGCACAGACAAGAAGAGATATGTCAAGGCAGACAGAAAACACCCCTTTCCTTTCACTTCCAAATACACCTACAAGGTGGAAAGAAGATACACTACATATTTACTAGCCCTTTGAAAAAGTCTTTATTAACCTTATGAAGAGCCATGAGATTTAAAAACCACAATTTCAGAGAACAAAGAAAATGTCTGTATCTGATTTTTGGAACCCGTGCTTTACCTCAGAAAAGGAATTTAGAGCCTTAAGATAGGAACAAATACTAGCTCTCAAAGACACTTTTCATATCTGAAATATGAACTGGAATTACAGCCTTGCATATGTCTACTGATTATTGACTATAGCCAAGCCTACACTGGAGTAACAGCACAGAACACTGGCGAAAACAAGAAAGGTGGTAGACAAAAAAGTTACTAAGGTCAACACAAACTGCAGCAAAGTTGAAACAAGGTAACTACAAAGTGAAGAAACAGTTTTTGAAACTGTTTAAAGAGAACACACTGAACCCTTCTCCACAGATGGCTACAGAATGCAAAATATCCGGTAGGTAGAGTCTGAGCTACTACATTCAAATAAATCCATTTTATCTAGCATCTGCAATGCATAAGAGTAATGGCTGAAAAACGGACACTTCCGAAGAAATCAGTAATGCCAGATTCAATATGTTACCTATACCAAGTAACATCTTACTAATCTTATGTCATTTCAGCTCAGAAACATCCCACCTCAACCACCAAGCACAAGGTCAGAAAGAACACCTTCCCTTGGGTCAGACTAGAAGAGCATCCCCCTTTCTAGCCACTTTCTGGAGAGATTGTAGTATAAAGTGATAAGCTAGTGTCCTGTGGACACTTCAACACTATAAATTCCCTGATGCTGTTGCAAGTATTTCAAGCAGTAGTAACATCTCCCTCCTCTTTCAGTCTTGTCATTCAAAAGACCGTATTACAGGGCTTTGGGGCTTTGGTTTTTTTAACTAGAAGTCTAGTTTTCTTAAAGATTCTTGGAAACTTTTGATGTCTTGTAATGTGTAGGAAGAAGAAGGATGAATGGACATTTTGTGGGCTTTTTAGAGTTTAAAAACCAACCTGAATTGTGTAAGGATATGTGAATGCCACTCCACAACTCACGGTAGCTACTTCTACTCCTAGAATCCTAAACGCTTCTAAATACTTCAAAATACTCCATCACCACACCTACCCTTGCAGCTCTACTTCCTACGACTGCCAAGTTTTAATATAAAAATGTTATTATTTACATCTGAAAAAATACCGATTTTGGGAAAAGCAACTTTGCAAATCTCAGCAACAGTAAGCCTTAGGTTCTAGAAAACAAAGTGAACTTTGGTGTATATATATTTGGAACTAAGAATTTCATATTGAAAGTAGCATTTTACATATGTATAAGGCCAGTCGTGAGGTACCATCTTACAGGTATGTTTCTTCACTGTAATTGAATACAGATACCAGTACTGGCATTTCATAGTTTACCATTTCAGATCACAGTTGCACCATTTTCAGAAGGTGCCTTTACCTAACACTGGTGGTTACATGTTCTTAACTGTTGCTGGTACAGAGCAGCCAGACATCAGAGACAGAGAAACTCTCACTATCTCCTGCAAAAAAGAATTTCACTAAAAGAAGATTAAGGAGTAGCTGAAAGATAAAATGAAACTAAAGAATGAAAACATAAATCTCAGTACAGAATGTGAATTAATGCCATCACAAGGAACAAGATGTCTGAAGAGAAAGAACACAAGATACAGTTTAGTGGAGTCTTGATAATGAATCTGATCCTATGTCAGAGAAAGAAACAAAGGGCAAGTGCATAAAAAGAATAGGGCACTTTTTATCACTACCCACAGCTCAGCAAAAGTCCTTTCCAGCACTGGTGGTATTTACATTTTATCACTCTTTTTCTTCTCAGTTACTGACATCTCACAGCTCTAATATACATACAGGATAACATCAAAAAACATCCAAATTTAGTTTTCAGAGTACATGATCTGAATATATTGATTTATTAAAGTATATTAAAAATAGCTAAACTAAGGTCCCTTTCTACGCCCAGCAACTACATGTGAGATCTTACTGCTCCTACAATAAAGCTCTGCAATACGCATTCATATTGTAAATCTGATTCCTAACTACTACTGCCTGCTACAACAGATTGAAGGATTTGCCCACCCTCCACAAACCTGACTGTCACTTTTTAGAAACTTGTGGGAAATTATGGACACAATTCAGCTGAGGATAGACAGAAATACTTTACTCTAAATAAGACCTTTCCTGAAAGGAATCTCTACTATTAACAGCTTCAGAATATGAATGATAGTGCCTTGTCTGCCTGCTTACTGTGATCTTTTCCTTGTCCTGCAGCAGTGCAAACGCTAGCTTGAGGAGTGACTGGCATCAAAGCCTGACGAATGGCTTTCTCCCAGCCCTGAGCTACGTCAAGTCCAACTCCGGTGGCAGCAAGAACAGGACTGTGATGACTGCTGCCATTGTTTTCGCCAACAAAGTACACCATGGTGTCAGTGATGATCTCAAAACAGTAGGGGTTGCTGCCCTGCACAACGTTTGAAAAATCTCGAGGCTGAGCCACCTGGAGAATTTCTGAAAGTGGAATCTCCTGAAGAAAAATATTAAAGGTTAAGAAATGAAAACGCACATACTATTTTTATATACTGGTATTCAAAACTTACAGTGCTTGCAAAGAAATAAAATACATCAAAATACCAAACATCAAGCCTCATAACTACGTCATAAACTACCCATGACCGTTGCCCACCCACAGCTTTCTGAATTCCTCTCTACAAGCCTAGAGAGACTTCCAGCCCCAGCACAGTTCTCTTGATACATGCATGAGACTCCCCACCACCACATACAAATGATGCACAAGTACAGAATGACCATTTTCCCCTTGTAGTTTATGCAGCTTAGCTAGAAAAGATGACAGGGGAAAACTGAAACAAGACAACATTAAGAAGATGATGCAGTTACAGAAGCTAGTCAATAAACACTACTTCACTTATCTGAATCATTTGGGGTAAATAATCTCTTTCATACACTTATTAACAATTTCTGACTTCTCAGCCTTGTCAGTTTAAGATTATAGTATAAGCAGTACTAGAGAACAGATCTGAAGGAAGAAATGGTTGCATGTTCACACTAGCTGGAGGAGGACATTCCACACACATAGGAAGGTGTACAGGTACATGTCACTTGCAAGAGTAGTGAACAAGTAGGTGAACACAGGGCTGGCATTAAGGTGGTAACAGACAACAGACGATTAAGATGAAGAACAAATAAATGTAAGGGCAAAAACTTGAATGATTCTAAAAGCAAAGACAAATAACCTGAGATTTAAGCAGTTAAAAAGAGGGGTGCAAAGAGGCAAGTCAAAGGACTAGAAGCAGTGACATAACAGAGCAACAAGCAAGGAACATATTTTACCAGCTGTGTTTTGAATGCACAGGGCAATACAAGTTATCAGAGAGGTCTGAGAAGAAGAGACTGCATTGGTCAAGATGGGGATGAAAAGGATCTGGGCAAGTTTAGCTGGGTGTACAGAGAAAAGGCTTGGTCTTATAAAGGAAGAAGCTGCAAGATTTGGACCCCCACCTAAAGGTGCAAGACAAGAAAGGGAAAAATCCTGTTTATACATTCAAAAACATTTCCTAAACATTCCACCATTGAACACATTGTTATATTACCAATACAGTAAAACAATTGCTAAGCTTCATGTATATAATACCAGGCTGCACAGTAAATTTTCCTCTAAATCTTGCTTCCAAGTTTCACTTGTACAGTTGAAATAATTTAATTTCGAGATCAAATGAAATACATAAGCATGCAAAATTCCAGTCACTACTTCTACACAGAATGCAAAAACCCTAGCCTTCATTAGACTGGCAGCCAAACAGATTCTCTGGTAATTGTAAAGAAGGTTTAATTTGCTAGGCAACTCAGAACATTACATGTAAAATGGAAGGAGAGACATAAGGAGAGCTGCAAGCAACTTTTCAGAATTGGTCCTAGTCCTTCTCACTTACAAAGTTTGGCCAACAATTAACCTGGACAGTTTTGATTAAAAAAGATGAGGAAATTGACAAGGTACTTACACTGCTCACAAGTAGATTTTAGATCAGTAAAGCACTGCACAACATAATTATTACTCAGCATTCATTACCTTGTAATATTTTGTTCCTGATTCATTTTGAAACAGTGTGAGGCATTTGCTGTCCAGTCTCCAGTAATGTCTCTTTCTCTACAAAACACACAGCACAATAATGTAAGAAAAAATTGGTATGTCTTTGATTACCTGAGTATTTAAATAATTGTCCTGGGTTCAGCAGCAGCAGTCATTTTGCTCCTTCTTAGTAGCTGGTGCAGTGCTGTGGTTTTGACTTTCAGTCTGGGAACAGCGCTGATAACACCGATGTTTTT
>WYDI02025954.1:29696-58816 GCA_009867235.2 Psittacus erithacus
AAAAGAAAAGAAAAGAAAAGAAAAGAAAAGAAAAGAAAAGAAAAGAAAAGAAAAGAAAAGAAAAGAAAAGAAAAGAACACTTTAAGCGGTGCAAGTTGACTAATCAAAAATGTTTTACTCACATTATTGAGGAAAGTACATCCAGAGCAAAGAAGTCCACTTTATGACTTACCTGATGGTTTTGACAGCTTCTTCATCTTTGTCTGCATCAAGGTCAGATGGATCCATAAAGAAGATCTTGTCTTCTGGTGGAGAGGGCTCCTCAGCATCATCTAGACCTCGACTACCATCACTATTCAATTCGCTGCTATCAACTTCCATTGGCATGTCCAAGTCCTGCCCTGGGCTAGCAGGTTCTGGAAACAACACAGAATTCAGATATTCTTTCAAGTACACAGTTTAAAAAAAAACAAAACCACCATACCCAAATACCCCCCCAAACCCCCAATTTCTTCCTCAGTGTCTTCAGTTCATATTTATGCAAGTAAACATAAAAGTAAAATCAGAATATAAAAAGTCCTCTAGTTTTCACTACATGATGGAAGTACAAAATAGGCTACTGAACATTTATCAATTTGGTTTTGCTAAATGCCAAGGCAAGAGAGACCCAACTAAAACAAGAAACAGATTGAAAGAACAGAGTGAAAAGCTTAAGGTCTAAACCTATATCTCATTAAGCAATCTGTTCCACAAGTAATCAGTACAAAGTAACCTTTCACTGGCCAGAGATGACCCAGAGGATTATTCCTGTGAGAATGAAACTCTCCATCAACAGAAACCCAACTCTGTTCTTGCTTTTGTAGCCCATAGTAGCAAAAGTAAGAGAGAAAAGAGGGGCTGTGGTATTACAGAAAAAGAGAAAAGCAGAACACATTCACATCTGACTTTCTGCTGACAGAAATTTAATGTTTCCAAAAGCTTTAAGACTTGCACTGTGCAAAATTACAAATTAAGACATACCATTAAGAATTAAGAAATACCTTAATCTATAGCCTTTTTTAGCCTTTTTTTTTTTTATTATTATTATTATTTTGGCCTGAAGAGAGCTCAATTGAAGGGTGGTAGAAAGAACAATAAATAAATAAAAAGACTCCTTATGTCCACAGGAAGAATTATATGAAATCATACTTCCCAAACTATGTGCCCTAGGCACCACTACAAGAGTGCTGAAAGCAGGCTGAAGCAACAACACGCTGGCCAAGAACCAAAAACCCAGGCAAGAGCCTTGGAGCTGGAAAATGGAGGCACAAATGGATGGAACACGCTGTGCAATGGCAACAGACCCGCTGTTTTTTCTTTTCTCTTTTATACCAGAAACTGCTAGGCTAACTTTGGCCACTAAAGATCATTGATATGGGAAAGTCATAAAAAAATGGTACTAGTCTTCAGATAATAACATTTACAAATACATTTCATGGTGAACAATGAGCAGACTGATCACAATAGATGATTATTTTTTCAACGCTGAGAAAGTTTCTTGATTTTTTTATTTCCTTTAAGCAATCTCAGGCAAAGTACACTGCGCTTGCCAAGGCTGATGAAGTAAAATTGAAGTCACCAGAGTACAAGTTTTACAGTGCATCTTTTTAACTGTTTTTAATAAAACCAGATCAGTGATCTCAGGCAAAGAAACTGGGAAGATAAAACAAAAAGATGTAAAATACTCAAAGATGAGAGACCCAAAAGGTAATGCATCTTGTTAGACCTCCAAATATCTGTCAGTATTTCAAACCATGTTTCTCATCTTACCTCCGTTAAAAATCACCTCTCCAAGACAGTCTTTAGGCACTTTAGATGCACAGCGTTTGTGACAGTTGAATCTGCAATCTAAAATAGAAGATAAGTAAGATTATGATACCAGAACCTCACTCCTACTCAGCCACGAACATTCTATCATTCGCTATTTCCATCATAAACTTCAGCTCAGTTTTATACATTTGTATGTAACTGAATGCAGCACCAATGAGGTCACCTCCAGAAGGAAATTAACATTCTTGTCCTGATGTCATATGCTGATTTGCCCCACCATTATTAGTTGTGTCAGCACTTCCCCTTCCAGTACACAAGTTTTCTACTTTTCCAGCTTTCTCTGCAGCTATTTTTGTCATTATGATGTAATTTTTCCCATCCTCTCATTTGTTCCACATCCTTTTTTCCACTGCTGTGATTTAAATGTCTCACCTCTACCATGTTTCCCCACCTGCCACCTAAGACTTGCAGCTATCAGAGCCTTTAGGATCACACACCTGTATCACAGAGCAAATATGCTGTGCAGTAAATCCCCTACTATTCAGACAGGCTGAACACTGAAACTCCATTTCTGCCTGCTGAGCATCCCATGGAATTGTTCCAACAGGCAGTCTGCATACAACCACCCAGGCTGGGATACCAAGAAAATTTGTTCGTGTGCATGGGTTATTTTGTTCCAGTTGACCTCAGTGTCCAGGTTCAGGAATGGTGCTGGGCTCATTTAATTTATTACCACAAATACAGCCTTAGCATCCCAAAAAGTCCAAGCAGACACCTGGATAAATGCAAGAAATCCAGGGCTGTTATGGGTACTCAGGAACACAGTACTTATGAAAGACCCATGATGCTGCAGATTTGTGCATGTGCACAAAGACGTCGGTGTGAAATCTTAAGAATCTGCAGGAGAAAGTGGTATGAAAATATTCTGATTGTTTAATATCTATCCCTGATATACTGAAAATACACATAGGATCATACAGCACAGGCCAAGATGTATTTAGCATTTCTGTCCTCTGTGTATATATAACATTTCTCTCAGCTTGTTTTCCATACATAAATGTTATTTTTACCCAATGTCATTCACTTCCTTGAAACTGACGTGGTAGCCCTATTTGTCTGGCTGGATATATAGTCACAACTGCATATGGTCAGCAGCATCTATGTATTAACTATGTTCTAAAATTGCAAAACACCTTCATTATTTATGTATTGCATGTATCCAAGAGACACAGCAGCTGGGGGGAAAAAAGAAAATAAAATCAAAACAGTTCAGGATGCTGCCTTCGAACAGATTACAAACACTGCAAATTAATAAAACCAGAAATGAAAGATAAAACTACTTCTTCACTTGAGACAGCAGGTTTTTTAGTAAAAAGAAAACTAACACAGCTGTAAGCTTACAATTTTTGCTCTCCTCTACTTAAGGAAACTGAAAATGTATTCAGTTATCTCTTTTAAAATGTTGACTTTTGGTACTCACATGTGACTAACTCACATGACAGAAATGGAAAGTCCTTTCCATATTGTTTATGATTCATCACTACAGTTTTCTTTCCTAAAACAAAGCTGATAGATTTGCACTACCCAGCAGTAAAGAGCCGGAAGAATGTCACAATGTCATACTTATGCCCTGGGAACTGCACAGAAGTCTGAGAACTGCAGTCATGCATCTTTACATATGCTAAATAAACCCCATGCAGCTGATGAAGCCTAAGCTAGCTCAGGAAAGGCACCTGAAAACAAATTTTGGAAAATTTTTCCAAAAGATAATAACCAGTATTCTGTACAAGAATAACATAATGAAAATTTACAAATTCTTTAGTAATGAGTCTGGAAGACATTGAACAAAGGGAGGTATTTCCCATTTTTATTAATTTCAAATTATCCTTTTACAATTAAGGTATTCCCAATCTACTTGTGATTAAATCTTATTTTTCAGAAAAATGTCCAATGCACAGGTTACTAGAATGAGATGAGGGCTGCTATCATCCTCTCAAAAATACACAGTTTTTACAAAAACTATACTGCCCTATTTCACAGTATGCATCCTTCTGGCAATGAAAACAGAAGCTAAAATCAATTTTAAATACAAGACCTTACAAAAACTTGTTGCTGCAGCAGAAAATCAGATTTACCTTTACACTGCATTCCTTGGCGGAAAAGGCCCTTGAGCAGCCGTTTGCAATACTGGCATATGGTTGGACGAGTGTAAGAGTGAACAGCAAATGTGTGCGGAACCTTCACTCTGCAAAGCACCATCTTTTCCATCCAGATGGGACGGCCACTCCAGGAGGGAATCCTCTTACTAGGTTCTGGGCAGCAGCGCTGGAATAAAGAAGGTAGACATGATTTGCACCAAAACTGTTCTACTGTCATGACTTTGAAAAGTCATGGCAGTCAGGTGAAGCCCCTGGTGTTTGGAAAAAGGAAATATGACACTCACTTTTAAAAAGAGTAGAAAGGAGGACCCCTGGAACTACTGACCTGTCAGTCTCATTTCTGTGCCTGGGAAGATCGTGGAAAAGATTCCCCTAGGAGCTATGCTACACATACAGAGGATAGTGACTTAAGACAGCTAGCATGGCTTTACCGAGGGCAAGTCCTGCCTCACCAACCTAATAGCCTTCTATGATGGAGTCAGTATATGAGTGGACAAGGGAAGAGCTACTGACCTAAAGCATTTTAAGACTGCTGAAAGATGAACCACAAATAGGATTTTTTATTACTGACCATCCAAGCAAAGTATTCAAAAATCAGGTAAGAAAGAAGAAGTGGCAAAGAGGTACTAAACACACATGTAGAAATCATAAATTCTGGGATAGGAGAAAAGGTTACAATTCTATGATCACTGAATAAATCTTACCAGCAGTTACAAAATTCAGAATTCAGTATTTTTCATGACTCAAGACTAGACTTCATAGCCTCTAACTAAAAAAATATGTTCTTGAACTAGAAAATCTATACAATTTATATTTTAAACTGTGGTAAGAATTGTTATACTGTAAAGTAATAGAAATAGGTAAGTAGGAAAGACTAAGTGCCTAAAGCACTGCTTTTACCCCACCATAAAAGCAGCAATAAAACAAATGTATCTAATCACTGCCTGTCCTGTCTTACAATCCAAATATAGTTGCAGTATAATCAATAACCTCTCAGCAATCATCATAATCATTATAACAAAGAACTATTATGGATGAACTTTTTATCCTAAGCCCTTCATTCCCTACACCCTCCTCAAAAGGGCTTCGGGTTTTTTAGACTAACTCTCTGAAAAGCATAATAGCATATCAGGAACTCACTCTTGTCTCCCAGCATAAAAAGCTTACAATTTGTACTGCTTTAGACAAGTAACTATTCTGCACTGATACCATAATTACAGAATGAATCTGTACTACAAAAAAGGCAGGATGTTTTATCATTCCTGAAACTAAATTTCTCAGAGTTCATGCAACTATAAGTGAGAGACTAATAACAAAATTATACATAAAAGTTATAATTTACTTCCCATTTCATTTCTCACAGTAATAGTAGTTATCAGTAAGTGTCACAGGCTAAGACGAAAGACTTAAAAAGCAAACTAAACCAAATCATAATGGTTAAGCTCAACTCCCTGGTACCCACTATGAGCCACTTGCAACACTGTCTAGTTCCCCAGAGGTTTAAAAGCAAAACCTGTTTCCCCTTTCACTTTACATACTTCTTCAGAGGCAGAGGATGTGTATTCAGCTTGCGCTGGCCTTGGAACTGAAAGCCCTGCTCCTGGTAAAGACACGTTAGACAGACGCCTCTTTCTCACTCCACTGCAGTTATTTGGAATCTTGAAGGCACATCGCTTATGGTAGTTTAACCCACAACCTGAAAGAGAAGTTATTTTAGACAAAAAAAACCCAAAAAAACAAAAAAACAAACCTTTAGCATTCAAAGTAACAAAATTTATATTGGTATTGTGGTAAAGCAGTTAAAAAGATGATCCCAAAAAATGGTAAAGGCAGAAATAGATTGCTCTGTTAAACTCTCTTTAGTGTTCTTGTGCTTCACAAAAGCAGTTTTTTCTGCACCATTTGCATAATTTTTAATAATAACTATTTTAAAAATAACACTGGTCCTCAGTAAGCCCAGGTACAGACACAAAGTCTAAGACTCCAACGCAGCTTCTCCCTCCACCATGAAGCTTTCATCAGCTTTTCACTTCAGAGCACACGACCGAGGAGAAGTCAGTAGCAGGCAGCATCAGTACCTGTCAGCAGGCTGTAGAGTGCTCCACAGCCAGCAGGATGAAGGCCATAAGGAAAGGAATTCCCCTTCAGGAGTCTCTCCAAAGTATGTGCTCCTTGTGCAAAGAACACACTCATAAGCTAGCTATTTCTTTCAAAGTAGGAAACAAGAACACTTCTCAAGTCTTTTGCCCAGGGTCACACAAGGTTTGTACTAATGCCAGGATGAGAACTCTGTATTCTGATGAATGACCCCTTCAAACACTAAAATACTACATTTATCAGATGCTAACATATCAAACATGATACAGTTTCTTTTTCCTCATCCTATATAGACACACATACACAAAAATACACTAAAAATCACAGACTTACCTTCACATTTTAAGCCTTGTCGTAC
Source organism: Psittacus erithacus (assembly GCA_009867235.2). Lineage (NCBI taxonomy): Eukaryota > Metazoa > Chordata > Aves > Psittaciformes > Psittacidae > Psittacus > Psittacus erithacus. Next base: position 36,060 of record WYDI02025954.1, read on the forward strand.
CAAACCCCAAAGCATCTCTCCACAGTAGTCACAAAAAGTAGGAGCCTTGTAGGAATGCACATAAAGTGCATGAGGACGAATCTGGAAATCTTCAACTGTAGCCAAAGCTTTTAAAAAATTGCAGTAAGTTATGGTTCTTGCCACAGGATCAACAAGGATTTATAGAAAGAATATGTTGTTTTAAAAATGGCACATTCAAAGAACACCAATGGGCTGTTTAGACAATAGCATTTTACTGTACACCATTTAAATATGCTTTTAGAAGATTCCATAGTTTTCAGTAAGCTTTATTGAGGAAAAATTCTGTCGGGGTCAGTAGGCTAATGGCCACAACTAACCAACAGTATGAGTCACAATGCTGAAAACCTCACTAACTTGAGAAGGCGAATACAACAGACATTGCTAAAATCAACGTTTGAAAACGCAACTTAATTTTCAAGCTGTTTTGTAACCTACAAAACTTTCAAATAAAGGACAGTTCTACAGATTATTAGATTTTTATCTTCCAAAGGACTTTTTCAGTAAAAGCTAGTTAGATTGACCTTTGCATATCAAAACAGAACTGTAGATAGTTTCCATGTAACACTGGAAGTTTCATTAGTAACATTCTTTTTCTCAAGCATAGATATATTTAAATGAATTTTTTCCTGTTTCTTTGGAATGTAAATCAAACAAAAAAAAAAAAAAAAGAAGTGCTGTATTTTACATTAACATTACCTTGCCCTGATGGCAAGGTAACTATTGCCATCTATGACCAAATGCTATGCTTTGATCAAATATGTACTAACACTTCATATTCAGATTCCCATGTCTCAGTTTAAAACCCTATTTACATCTTCAAAACAGCTTATTTTCTGGTGGTCTGTTTATAAGGAAACAGAGACTGTCAAGAAGAGGCACACACAAAAATTTTCCAAATATGCCATTCACCAGAAGCAATGAAAAGCTCAAACCGAGATGATCAACTTGGCCAATCATCCCAGACATGCCTAGAAAAGTAGGTCCTGAAATGAAGAGAAGGATCTCAGCCTCACAACTCTGGAAATCACACTTTATTGATCCAATTTTCAACAGCTAAGAGATGTCTCTTTCTAAAACATAACCTCAGTTTGGTACTTCATCCTCAAAGTCTGAAAGAACAGCTTGATGCTAGTTCAGCTTTTATTCACAGCTGGCTTTTGGCTGAATTTGACACAGTACTGATGAAACACATATGATTCAAATCAGTTAGGATTTGGGGGGAGGAGGGGTGTCCTCATTATTGAGGAGTACTGCAGGTTAATAATACCACTCTAAGGACTTTATTGTTTAGAAGAAACTGTTTTCAAGTACTACAATAACTCTTAAGAATCTGTCCTTACAATTATGATTCAGCAACTATATTTATATGAAGCCTTTTAGCAGGGTAACCCATTAATGGCAAAAGCTACAGAATAAATACAGATCTGAGCAGAAGAAAGCAAAGACAGGGTTGAAATAGCAAATTCTGAATCCTACCTGCATTTCAGATTCAACAATTACAATAATAAACTTATATTATTATAATTATAAATCTAATAATTCAGATTTATTTATAATAATAAATCTGAAGATTAAAATATGACAATGAAACTAACAAAACTCTGTACTGAAGCATCAGTGCCACTTGCATTTTCTTGGAAACCTTTAACCCAAAACAGTCATTCAGTATGAGATTCAAGTCAAAGACCTCAAGGTATAATAATCGTGTTCCATAAAGTCCTGTTTCATATTATTTGTTGAATAAAGCATTGTTCACTATTACAATACCTACCAGAGAGCACAACCTCAACAAGATCTCCCTCATGTATCTCTTCTGCTGATGTAATTCGTTGCAAAATATTATCAGAGTTCAGGTCATGGCGGAAAAGGAGAATTTTGTCATACATGCCAAAGAAACCACACTCTGGGAACTGCAATAGAAAGCAAACTCTAAATTAACACATGCTGTCCAATAATCCTATCCATAAATGTTTCTAGTAGCAGCTACAGAACTTGAGATCTTTAAGTGTTCCATGAAAACAAAACTGATCTGCTCATTTTTGAGGAACCGAAACATTTTCTGCACTGAAATGTAGCATAAAGAAAACAAACAAAACCTGAAAAATACCCCACACCAAAACAAAACCTGTAAAAACCTGCCAATACCAACTTCTTTCCCCCCAGCCAAAAGTGACACTTTTTTCCAAACCTGAAAAGAAAAAATGTTAGTTTCTGTTTCTTTGGGTTTTCAATCTCTCAGACCTGCATAATCAGTCTGGCACATGAAAGCCAATGCACATCTAACTCACACACCAGCACCTGTAAGGTTTATTTCACACATTCTGGTCAGGCAGGTATTCAGCTTCAGACATTCCACCAGCACCTGCCACACTATTCACGAGAGACAAGCCAAAAGAGGCTCCATGTCATTGTTCTACAACAGTTTACATCCGCAGATGCAAGAAAAGGAAAACTCGATACCATGCATGAACAGAAGATAATACTTGAAATCCACGAAGAGAATAGATAAGCTAAGCAACACACCATTTCCCTGTACAGTTCACTGAGAATAGGTTTCTCAGACTGTATTTTCCCCACTCTTCAAAATATTGTCAAGTGTGAGTAAAACTTCATAAAATGTGAACTTTAAAGCAAACAGTTCATAGAGGAAAAAAAGAGCAGGAACAGACTCTCAGAGGAATGAGTAGGAATCAACCAGCTCCTTTGTCCTTTTTGCTTAAAACAAAACTCATGGTGGGGACACGCACAGGAAGAATACGGGGAAAAATAAGGAAAAGCACACCACAAATTTGCATTTAATTAGGTAACAAACTACACTTTGGTAATTTAGATCTTACACAGTCGGTAAGTAGCAGGGTCTAAACTGCATGAAGCTTGTGGTATCTTAATTGGCCTTAACTAAAGTAGTCAAAGACTTGTTTCTACCAAATCAAAGACATAACAAAGGTATCAGTCACACCCATTGTTTTCACACTCCCTTCCCATTCAGAGAGAAAATAATTTCCTCTTTCCGGTAGCAATTTTATTCAAAATACTAAATTGGCCTTCTCTGTTTTGGTGTGTACACCCTACACATTCACATTACACATAATGCTGAAGAATCCCCATGCTCTGGAAAGCATAAAATCTGCATGGACAGTCACAAAGAGAGGCAGAACTTGTGCCATTTAAGCCATGCAAACAGAAAAGACAGACCTGATGAAATTATACTGACACCAGTAGATATTTTATCCACAGCAGAAAGAAACTTGATTACTGGGCTCATGCCAAAGCAGCAGGCTGCTTCCTCTGTCTCCCAGCTCATTCTTAGGCTTCCTATTTAAATTTGACACTCTTGTATACTCTGTACAGTAGCCATGACAGTACAGATATGACAGTAGCACTACATTCCCCTAAATCAGATGCTTTTTAAATCTTTATACAATAAAATCCTATTGCTTAAAATTCCTTAGGTCACCTGGAATTACCTATAAGAACTCCTCTCTTACCATACTATGTTTCAGTATACTCATCCACTCTATCAAGTTTACAGAATCACTTACAAACCACAGATTGTAAGGAACCTCCAAGATATTTCACAGGTTTAAGTCTCTAAGTCTCTCTCATTGGATAAGATGCATCTTTGATTCTCTTTTTTCCAGTCTTTGAGACCATAAACCTATCATGCAGCTGCCAGAACATCCCTACACATATTCCCCCATCCCAGTAATCAGAGGTCACATAATCACATACCAAGAAGCACTTACTTTAAATGCCACGACCATATGTATTTTGCATGTGCATTTATCCATTCTAATGTAAAAATCTTGGACTTATTAAAATGTCTTAAACATACCATTAATTTTGGCGACTAAAAAGCATTAGCTAGTATACAAAACTTACAGATAGATGCTCAAATCCTTTTTGTGAAATCAAGTGTAATAATTTAAAATAGGAGACATTACATTCCTTAGAAAGCTGCATCAACATTAATTCCAAAGTTTCTAGATAGCAGTATAATGCCTATAATTAAGATTTGGTTTTCCAGACAAAGGCTACATGAATAGTTACAGAATAAAAGTACTGTTTAAAAAAAAAAAAAAAAAGGCAAAATAATCTATTATAGACCATTAGAACTGCTGGCATCAACACCCTCCTTTGGTTCCATGTTAATTAAATTTTGACCTTTTAAGCTGTGTATCATGAATGCTCATGATACCGTAGTGACATTTTTTACTGCCCCCTTTTCTCACAAGTAGTATATATACACATGGATGAAATGACTGCGAAAGGTTGTCTGATTTTGTAACTGTAATGTAATGGTTAACCTCCTAAAAGATTGTTCTCGTCAGAACAATTGTCTGGTCATGCCCTGTGCCTGATCAGCACCATCTGTCCTATCTTTTCATTAAATTCCATTTCTAAGTATTTTCCTGGAGGATGGGTTCTCATTCTCAGCACATGTGTGTGCAAGGGGGGGGTGGGGGGTGGCGGTCTGAGTGCCAGCAACTGGAGCCAGACCACAGGACCCATGTGGTGTCAACAGAACCAGCAACTGGAGAGACTAGAGTAAAATCAAGAGCTTGAATATCCAGGTGCCAACTGGATATTCAACCAAGGTGTAACTAGAAAGATCAAGATCAAGCAGCACCTACTGGGCCTGGGAGCACCCGTGGCCAGCTGCTGGGGGCATCCACTTTTTTTGGTGGTGGTGTTTTTCTGTTGGGGGTTTTGTGTGTGTGTCTTCCCACTAACCAACCTTCATCCTGAACCACCAGAGGAAGGCACAGTATGAGACCTTTGGTGCTGTCTCTGTTAATGCGAGTGCTGTGTGTCTGCCTGTGTTGACCTTTGTGTCCACATGTATGTGTTGCACACCTGTATCCAAGTTGTACACAAGTATCCAAGTGCCTGTGCTTGCTGGAAATACATGGTCAGTCTTGCTGCTGGCTGGACCTGGGCATGGAGCTGCTGTAGCCTCATCTCTGCCCAGAGGCTGTTGGATTCAGTTGTCCCAAACTAAAATCTTCAAGTTTGATGAACAAGTCCCGCCCTTCCACACACACTTCACCCCAAGATTCTTCTGTGATTAAAGCACAGACCCCAACAGAAAGATGCCTGTCTTACCACTCCTTTTCACACACTTCAGCTCAGACTCTGCTCTGCCCCCACCAGAGTCCTGTGCGCCAGGCACTGGAAGTACTGGCTGGCTGCCCTCCACATGGCCAGCCCTGATGAGCTGCAGGTGGCCTGTCACAGCCAGTGTCTAAGGCACTTGGCCAGGCTTCCATGGGGGAGCTGTGCAGGCAGCTTGGCTCCTCACACACTGCAGCGTCCTGCTCACTCTTCTGCTCCCCAGCACATTCGGGAATACAGCATTCCTTGCTAGCACCTTAGCCAGAAGGCTATGTGCAGACTGCTGGCCAACAATAACCTCATTGATTAACAAGGGGTTTATGTCAAGTGGTATCTTTTAACAGAATTTTTACGCAAAGCTTAAACTATGTTCAAGTTGTACACTACCAAATTTTTCTCTCTTGTACTGCAGCAAAGTACAGCTTTGATAGCCTTCCTTATGCTCAATTACATGAAGCTGTTAAGGAAGAACGCTATCCAGTTCCTTTGAAGTGTTAAGAGCTCATAACGTAAACTTGAAAACAAAACTCAGAGCAGAAATTTTTGAAGCCTGTTTCATCTTACGGGTTATACAGTTATTACTTTCCTGCATAAAAACCCAAAGTATGTGCACAGTGACTCAGAACATATAAATGGCTAATCCCAGTATTACTATATTTCCTAAAAGCAAAACGGAGACTGTTTCCAGTGTTAACAGTTCCAAAAGAGCATCTAACTACAGGAAATCACTTGCCGGAAGTCTACTTATGTAACAGACTGTGCCAAAATGAATCTCTGGTACACCAGAATCATCAACTTAGGTAAAGAATGTAGGCAACCCCTGGCACTTGCACAAGTAACACTACTAGAGCATTACTGCAGTTACACCAAGGAAAACCAATTGGTGTTACCTAGACTGCTTATACTGTAAGCATTACAGCATGTCTAGTTTTAATGGATAGTGCATTACACCATTCTTTTTACCCAGAAGAACTCAATATACAGCAGCCAGTATTGCTGGAGCAAAATACAACTGAGGCTTCTTTCTGTCTTGGCAGAAACTGCAAAATCCCTCCACTTCAAGTTCCAGGACTTACTTTATAAAATTCTGGACCAGTCGCCAAAAACTCACACTAGGGAAAAGCGTAGGAGGATATTGTTTCAAGGTCCAATATCTCATGACCCATCCTAACTCAAAACAAATGCTTCAAACCACCGAAAGCTAATTCCAAAGTCTAATTGTACAAAACGCCCATTACCATGGAAAGTCTCTTTGTTGACTGAAATCACTCCAGTCTATTACCCTGCATCCCTACCCAGCTATTCATTCCCACTCTTTAGAATAATGTGCCAAATCACATTATCACACAGAGAATTAGCTTCAAACACATTACATGAGATCTTTCCCTCACCAGATGCCTCAGTACAGACACACTTGGACTACTGCTTGGCTCGTTTTTTTCCAGCATACAAACCTAACACCCTGCTGGAAATGCTAACCTGCCCAACACATACCAGCTCCATGCCCCTAGTACTCCCCAGCTCCCACCTTCTCACAGGCACGTTTGCTTTTCATGCCTCAACTCTCTATTACTCTGCTGGCTTACTCAGCCCATAAGAAGAACGCAGATGAAAAATCAAGACAGACCAACAAAAGTAAAAATAGATTTGAGCACAGGTGATGAACACAAAACACAATTTTTGACACATTCAAAAGTAAGTACAGTGAACTACAAGCTTAACATAGAGAAAAACCCCAAAGGATAGCTGCACTACTATTACCTGTTAATTATACCAAATTAAGCTGCTACTGCAAGAGTTGTAGAGATCTATTTGTAATATGGCCAGATTGTAACATGAACTTTGTAATATGACGCCCCTCTCAGTATTTTATTAGTAAAACATCTGCTAACACTTGAGAAATCATATGAAGCTTCAAGTTAATACCTCTGTCATAATTTAGTTAGATAGCTATTACGATGACCGTGCCCAAACCTTTGGAAGACAGCTCATACTCATTTCACATGTTTTGGTCTTTTCACAACGTGACACCTTAAAGTACTTTAAAATAAATTTGTCCTCCTTCTAGCTAGCTATCCAAACTACTTCAATTCAGCCACATTAAAACTTGAGTTCTTAGGTATACAAATAAAACAGTTAACTGTCACTTGGTTAAAAAATTCTACAGATGCATTTGCATGCTCTTCATGTCAGGCTTTTTTTCCCTGATTATCAAAGCAAAATATTTGATCACATCTCATCTTCCTTCCCCCTCTGCCGCAGTGTATTCAATTTTCAAGGGAAACTGGCTGGTTTGTCAAATAATCCAAGGATCTCAGTCATATTCCAACTATGGAAAATTAAATCCCACCTTCTCTAATTAAAATAATAGGGCAAGACTATCAAAAAAGTGCACACATACCAATAGGATCACATTCAATTCAGCTTATTCAAATTCTTGACCAGGGAATACAATGTACCAGGACTACAACATTTGCAAAAATGATGAATGGATGAAACTATGGAAACAGTAGAAAGATGCACAAGCAGGTATAATATGCAAAATTTAACCCTTTTTAAACACAACTATGCTTAAGTGATTGTGTTCTGAACAACTTACACAGTTCAGAGTCATAAAGAAATAAATATGAATGTGTACATGTTCAGTATCCATGTAAGTGACTATTGACAGATTAAGGCCTGAATTCAGGCAAATCAAAACAGTACAATGTGGGGGGAAACAATCAGGGAATTAAGACTACTAAGAAAGCATAAGTACTATTGAGAGAGGAGAAAGTATTTAAGGTAAAAAATGACACCTTAAAGACATTCATTGCCTACAGAAAGACAGACAACCCAAAAAAACCCAACATAGAAAAACCAGCCAAAAAATAAGATGAAAGAACAGAGAAGCACAAAGCAAGCCAGTAATCAAGCAGAAATTTTACAATCATGAATATGGTGCTGATAGCCAGTAACGGGTGCAGTTGAGAGTGATCATATCAGGGTGAAGAATACTGCTACTAAAAGCAAAGACAACAAACACATTAAAGTTACCAGAAACCAAATGAAATCAAGAGTTGCTAGATAAGGGTTTCAAGCCTGCACATAAGCAACACAATTTTGAGACTACTTTGAAGAAAGAAATTAAAAACCAACATATGACATATGAAGAGTTCAGCAATAGCCAAATTGTAAAAACTGTTGGTGAAAAAGGTTTAAGAGCAAACCTTAAACTGGTAGGCCATAGAAGGAACAATATCTGTTGGAAGTAAACTAAACAAGACACAAAACAGACTACAAAATACTCCGTTGGATCAAGTTTGGTAAGAAAAAAGATAAACAGGAAACAAGTGCATCAAACAGAAATGAAAACTAGAAATATGTAAGGGCAGAGAAAGAAGAGGAAGAGATTAAGAAAATAATATTGGCTTGCCTTTTTTTTTTTTCCTTTATATTTAAGACATATGAGAGGACTATGTTATGAAAATACAGAAGAAAAATCTGAGAAAGGCTTATTAATCAGTAAGACTTAAGAAACATCCCTTTGACTTTGCTAAGCAGTGATCATTTGGGTAAGTTCAGTGAAGTACTAAAAGGAAAACAAGTTTGGGAGATAAAGAAACAGACTGTACAGGTAAGCAGAATGTCAGTACTCAAGTCAAAGAGAAGACAACGGTTAGAAAGGATTGCAAGAATTTCAAGCAAGCATCCTAAGGTAGGAAAGCACAATGCAGAAAGCACTAGAGAAAAAGCATGTAAAGAAGGATGCCGAGTATGACTGAAAATGAAAAGGATGGACAGGTTTGTAGATGAAAAGGGGAGATAAGGGTAGTCTCAGAATAATGAAAGTAAAGTTTAAAAAAAAAAAGTTACAGCAAATCTTGCAGGTACTGATACTATACAAGTAATAGCACTGAACAAACAAAAAGTTTTTCATTTATAGATATTAGCTTAGCTAGAACAAAATAAATAAGCTAGAATAAAGCATTTATAGCACCTTGCACTACATAATTCTCAGTCTGCAGGCAGTGGAGTATCACCACACGAGTTTCTAGTTTTAAGCCAGTAAACCCAATGTTCTACTTCATGTCCTTTCATGTGACGAATGAAGAAACAGCATTTAAACATGAAACAGGATTATGAACTTGCCTCTGAAATATCTGATCATTGTGCAAGAACAGACACTGTCTGCCTGCAATTTATGCTACATATTTTTCTGCTTCTAAACACACTCCCTCTATTCCAGCAGCAGTCATTTCTGTTCATGCTTTAGATCATCTTCAGACTCCCCCTGAGAACTGTATGTCTGGTACTTTAATATACAGCAACCTAGATAAGGAATGAACAAAGATAGATGCTTCAGAAGATTCATAGTTATAGTCTCAATCTAAAACTTGTGTTTCTTGAGGACTTCTACTAAGCATTCCAATATTCAATGCCCCCAACATAGCTCCCCAAATTTAACTTTAAACACAAAAAAAGTTTTTGCTCCTCTGTTGACATTAAGAAGGTTTTAGCAGAGATAAAAGACACATCAAATATTTGCATTACTCATCTTGCTCTCCTTGCAGACACATGCCTCTTTAGTTTCAGTTCTTCTGATGCTACTTTTAATTACCCTTCTGCAAAACCTGAACAAACTACATGCAACAGCAATGCCTGAATCAGGAAGCACAACTGATCATCAACAGTACAGCAAGACTACCAATAGAGAAAGAGCTGTGAAAACACATTAGGTAAACACAGTACTTATTTATTATACAGTACTAAACTGCTCCTCAACACAGGTTTTTGCTAGATTTGTTTTCCTCCCAGCCGATTAATTTCCCCCAGGAAAAAAAAAGGAAAAAAAAAAAAAGAAAAAGAAAAAAAAGGACTACATATAAAGTTATTTTTCTGGAAGAAGAAGTTCAGGCAGGACTTATTGCTGCTGTCAAATAGAGGGTAGAGGGAGGATATTGCCATTTGTGCACTGGCTGCAAAACTACTTATGAAAGATGAATCCACCACACATAAGGTTGTTCCCTGATCAGTTTGCTGCCTGCAAACATGTTCCCACTGAGCAGTCATTTACTGGTAGCATCAGCTGCAGGAGAGCATACACTGAATCAAAGCCAGACAAAGGAGGAAAACTGATCCTGAAATCCTCATCAATTTTGCAGTACATTAAGGCTCAGCATATAAGGTATTTCTTGAGCTATAACAAGAACTGAAGTTAAACTTTTAGCTGAGGCTGCCAGAAGAACAGAAAGGAAAAAGAAAAATAAGCGTGAACGTTTTCATCTTTCTTTAAGATAGAAGACAGGAAATATGCAGATGCAAAGAGAAGTTGATGCAGAAAGAAAAAGCGGTCCCTAAAATGGCTGCCAAACAGTGCACCTAACATGCATGGTAGAGAGGAAAAAAAAAAATAAAAAACTTGACCCAAATAACTTGTCTTTTCTGAAAATAACATGCTGAACTACATTTTGGCAGCCTACAAAGTTATTATGAAATCAGCTTGCTTGCCAGCTAGCTAAACTAAAGATGCGGTAAGTTCTGAGGTGGGGGAAAAAATACACAAGCACATGCAAATGAGAGCTCATATAATGTTTGCATTTATACTCTTTCAAACCATTATGTAAAAAAGAATCATCTAATAAAACTGATCAACCATAAACAGCAATCACAACAATGAAAGATATGGAGAAAACAATTCCCTATGAAATTAACTATCTTCCACTCCCTCCCTGTCATCCACCCCTGGCCTTGAGGGAAAAGAGTCGTTATTTCTTAATTAGGTTATGAAATAATGTTAACTGATTTTCAGGTTGCTTAGTAAGGTCTAAAATACCTAACCTAACAAAAGATAAAACTTGGACGCAAAAACCGCAAGATCAATGTTATTTCCTTCCTAAGGAGTCAGAACCTGCAACAGTTCAACAAAGATACATCTGAAAAGCATGCTAACAGGTTTTTTATTTCTTGGTCAACTCTCTCTTAATAGAAACTATGCCAATAACAGTCCTCTCATGAAAGAGTAATGCATGTATTCCTTATATGGAAAAACAATACAGCATTAGCTGTTTGGTGGAGGTTTTAATTATTAACTAGAAACAAAAAGCTAGGATCTTGCAGCGTGTTTCTGTAGCCACAACTGGTCCTTTCATTATAGCTGGCTATAGGGTTCCAAGAATACTCCTTAATAATAGTTAGTAAAACCCTAAGTCACTTAAGTGACAATCACTGAAGGGAAAAAACATGTTCTTCATATTGTGAAAACTAATTCTTGCAAAAAATTCACTACATCTTTTACTAGCTATCACAAGCAAGAAAGTAACAGGAAGGTCTTCTCCTTTTACATTAAAAGCTTCTATCTTGGGAGTTGGAAAATGTCTTTGTGCATAACTGCAATCATCTAACACGGATCTCTGTCACTGTACCAAACTTCTTGGCATATTACAGTCACACACTGTTAATTACTAAGCAGTCTGTTACAAAACAACTGTTGCCATCAGCAGAATATGGCAGCGTTATACCATACCTTCTGGTAAACTATCGAGCACACAAGGTCTTTAACAGCAGAGAGGGACAGGTCCTGAGCTTCAATGGTGACAGTCTCTCGAGTGAGACCAATCTGCAGAAGGAAGGAGACCCCATGCATAGAGCCCCGGGAGTTGGTGAGGCTCTGGGTACTGAAACTGCCATTGGAGAGTCGACTGGAGAGCCCCGACTGGGGACTTGAAGACAAAGTTGGGGTTTGTGGTGCAGCAGCATGACACGTTAGTGGGGAAAACTTCTGTAAGGATGGGGGAGAAGAGTCGTTTGCTGACATCTGACTTGCTTTAATTGCCGAGATCTCCCTAGTAGCCAAATTCTAAGAAAAATATGTTGTCAGTTCTTGGTTTGAAATGAAAACAAGGATAATGTAATTTTCCCTTTCTTAGTTCAGTAAAACACCACTGACCAGTAAAACTTAATTTTCCCTTTCATTCTGTGCAAGCCAAAGCATAAAATAATTTCAGCTGCAAGTTACATTAAATTAAGGGTTATCTTTTTGCAGTTACAATCAGCTGATCAAAAGCAGATTGCCTGTCCTTTAGCACCACATCCAGACAACAGAGGCTTACATAAAGGCCTCGCAGAAATACATCAGCTCTGCTGCTTTATATTTGTCCTTCATTTTTATGTATTAAAAGGAAAAAAAAAAAAAGCTGGAAACACAGATGGAATAAATGTCGGCAGCTCATTAAAAGTATTCTCATTCACCTAATTCCACAGATCACATCTTAAATGCAGACTCATCTTCATGTAGATAGCCTTTCAAAATAAAATAAAGAAAAAAGTGCAACGACAGAAGTCCACGTATGTGATGAACCTACTCCTCCTTCAGAAAGTCTTCTCTGACTTCACAGGACACAGTCAACTTGGAGATCCATGAAGGTATCCAATTTCATTTTTATAAAATACTTTAGCTCATGAAACACAGGAGCAGAATGTCTGAAGACACAACCACATTCAATGTAATCTCTAGCTTCACCCAAATAATCTCCAGCATTTTGAAACGTTGTACTTTGCCTGTAGGGGAAAAGATGAAGCTGTTATTTCACATGAAATGCATAAAATTGTACAGCAATGTCATAACCACTCTACTTTGAGTCTGCAAGTTCACCAATTCCTTGTACTCAAGTACGCTATGTTAGTAACAGTTTGCACTTGAAACTTGAACTTAAATGTTTTCCCACTGTACAATACACAAGCCAAGTCAGACTAACACTGCCCAACATATCATCACATCTTCTAATTAGCAGTGATTCAGCAGCACAAAGCACTTAACAGTTAAGAGGAAAAAAAAAAGGGGGAGGGAGTAGACCACAGCTCTGTTCTGTAGGTGCATACCGAGAAGCTGGCGGGAAGGGAGGGCAATTTATTCAGTGTATTGAAATGTCCAAAAATCATAGCATCAAATCTCAAAACAACCTCTATGTAGCATGTCCTCAGGGTACCATTTTAATGCTTTTATTCAAGACAACTGAAGAACATATGGACAAACTCTAACTGCAGGAAGACACGCATAGCATACAACTGAGCACTGGTTCTGGGGAGGGAGGAGATAATTTAATGCTCAGATATCTGATTAAAAGAGCAAATCTGCCTACAACCTTTTAAAATAAATCATTCCATAAGTATGGGTTCAAAATACTTGTCACAAGATGCTGTGCTACCTCATGCTGTGCTACCTGATTTTAAGCTTTGCATGAGTAACTGAAATGCTTGAAAAGAATCATTTTTAGATTCCCCATATAAGTCCTGCACAGAAAAAGTTACCCATGAAAGCAAAAGAAGTTCAAGGCTGTAGATACTATGTATCACTAACAGGTTTTAAAGGAGCATAGATCCATAAATAATACTTCATCAATAAATCAATAAGCTCACATAGTTTTTCCTTCTCTTACATGAAAATAAATAAATAAAAATCTCAGAAAGAATATTACTAAATGAAAATTTAGCAAAGAAATGCCACAGTTTATCACACACAATATAAACAGTTCTTACTAGAAATAAAGCTGATAACTGGTAAACCAGTCCATTTAATAAATTCCTCAATCCTGTTATTGACCAGTGTAATAACTCAAAACCGCACTACCAGCGTATTCTAAAAGTAGCTAAGGAAAGGGAGATACACAAACTGCAGTAATGGAAGGAAAATAAATTCCTGGTTCTGTGATAAAAATTCCTAACAGGGATTCCAGAAGTGAGAACAAATTGACACCTTCTGGATTTTAAGCACAGGTATCCACAAACAGTTGTCTTCAAATACTGAAGAGTTAATGGACATTTACTAAGGCCAAATTCTGCCTCAAAGAACACACTAAACACCACACAGATGAATGTCATAAATAGGAAAAGTAAGGACAGCAACATTTAAGCACCTTTCTCAAGAGAGCAGCTTCACAGTGCCTTCAATTGTGCTTGAAGATGACTTATTTTTGCTTTCCACATACTGCTCTTCTCTCCCTCACTTCTCACAGATACCAGAGACAGCAAACACAAACCCTAAGGCATCTGAATTAAAAACCCGAAACACCTAACCGACATAAAAGAAAATGGAAAAGCTATATAATGTGAAAGAATTAATGGGTATACTAAGTAAGTTTAATTTAGCCAGCAAAAACATGCTGCAAAAGCTCACCTACAGCTGCCTAATGAAAATGTTAATTATATTTACCAAAAGCGCGATATATTTGCATTTACAAAGTCTTTTCATACCAAGAGTATTTGCATATAAGCCTTTTATGAAGTTTATTTTTGCTACGTGGTAGGAAAGGATGGATCTTTCTAAGAAAGGAAAACCATAGAAACTGCTCACTTTGTTGTCAGGACAAATTGATTGTGAACATCAAATACTGAAGTTTATATTCAATCCTAAGACTCTGCACTCAGATACATATACATATATAATCTCTACACCTGGAAAAGCAGAGGCACATGAGCTAGGAAGGGAGCCCACCTGACCCTCGCCCTGCCGCACCGCTCGCAGCTATGCTTTCCAGGCTGCTCCCGCCGCAGAAGGGCTGACTCTCCTCTTCCTTTTGGGGCTGCTCCCAAATCAAGCAGCTTTCAGGCGGCTTCTCCAACATCTGGCACTTCACTCGCCCTCCTTTCCCCGCGCTACAAGAGGCACGGGCTCCGAGCGGCGCTCCCAGCAGCTCCTCTCGCTCTATTACCCTCCCAGGACCTGGTGGCTTCCCCGGTTCCCGCCGGATCCCAGGGCCGCCCGCAGCTGCCAGGCTGAGTCTGCGGGCGGCCTCCCCGCCACCACGGCGCGGGCGGGACCGATGGAGGAACTGCGGGGACGCGTCCTGCCTGCCGCGAGTCACGCAGCCCCGTCCCGTCCCTCCCAGGTTTAAATCCCCGCTGGGCGGCCCGCCCGGCCGGCACAGCTCCCCGCGGCGCCGCTCTCCGGAGATGATGTGGCCTCGGCCCGTCACCCCCACCCCGGAGCACCCCCGCGACAGGGCGGAGCTGCCGCCGCGACGGCGCTTCCCCTCCCCCGCGGGGGGCGGTGGCGGTGGCGGCGGTGGCGGCGGCGGCGGCGGGTCTCCCCTCACAGCCCCCGGGGTAGCGCCCTGGCCGGGGGTCGGCGGCGCCGCCGCTCCCGCCGCCGCAGGAACTTTCCGAGTCCGCCTCCGCCCTTCCCCGCCGCGGCGGGCCCGGCCCCCACTTCCCCCGCACCGTTCGCAGGCCCCCGGCCCCGCCGCCGGAGGCCCTCGCTCCCCACCGCCCTCACCTGCCGTCCGGCCAGACGCCCGCTGCTCCCACACCGAAGCTGTCCGGCGCGCATCTCCCCCGCCGCGCAGCCCAGCGGTTCCCCTCGCACACTGGAGCAGCCCGGGACGGGCTGCCGCGCGGGGCATGACGGGAGCTGTAGTCCCGTTACCGCGTTCTCACCCATGGAGCCGCGCTCGGGCGAACTACGAGTCCCGGCGTGCTCCGCCAGAGAGGGACTCCTCGATCACGGCGACGCATGAGCAGTACTGCCAGAGAGAGTTTCCGTTAGTTTTGTTGCCCGTGGCGGGGCTGCTTTGCGCCGCTAACGGGACGGCGGGGCGGCGCCTGCGGTGGCTCAGCGCGCTCCATTTTGCCGCCGGCGCCCCACGCTGTCTTCGCCTCAGCGGGCTCCAGCCGTGCCAAAACCTGGGTCCCCGCCAGCTCGCACCCGTTGCGGTGCCTCGAGTTTCGACAGCTCCTCCGCCCTCCCCGCTGTACCTCAGGCAGCGCCCCGGGCTCTCTCGGGCGGCCGCACCCCTCGGGTCCATCTGCGCCTCTCTGGGTTCACCTCCCCGGGGCGTGCGTGGCGCAGCGCGGCCCCGCGGGGATCCCTCCGGGCCCTCGGACGGGTCCCTTCTTCTCTGCACAGGAAATACTTGACCTAGTGTGTCACAACATCACGCTGGTCTTGTTCGTGGCCGCTCTGACCCGGTGGCTACGAGCGAGCAGCGTGCCCGCCAGCCCCGCCGATGATCCTGGGGCTGCCCGCAGGAGTTCGGCAGCCCTTGGGGCTGTCCCTGTGTGCTGCTGCGATGAGCTCCCCGGTAGTGCTCTTCACCAGAACCCCGTCCTTCTGCTCTGTGTTAACCATGCCACTCTTCCATCATCAGCGAATCTCCGTACACAAGACACTCTGCAAAAGCTTTTAGCAAAAGTACTAAATAAAACCGGTCACTAAGGCAAAGCTGTGTTTGTAACCTCCCTCCAGCCCGAAAGCTCCCTGTTAAAAGGCAACCTGTAATCCTCCTTGAATTTGGGTTCAGTGTCTGCACATGAGTCTTGAAATAATATCCACTACCATAAGAAGTGAGTGAAATTTAGATCATACACTAGACCTAAAACACTTGGAAAAGGCAAACTGTCAACAGAAATTAAAAGGCTTCTAATTCTTAGTTCAGCAAGATGCAGATGGATGAGCAGATTAGTGCTTTGTCATTTACAGTGCTGTTTGTAACGTACGTTTCTTATTTCCTTCACCTTGCGCTCCTGAGGCCTTGCTTAAAACCCACTGAAGCTGAGTGGAGTCTTTCCGCTTGCTTGACCCTATTTTGCATCAAGCGTTTACACAGTGTAGCTGATACAGAATGTACCCGGGTTCTGACTGGATCCAGCTTATTTGATAAATAATTAGCCTGCAACTTCTGGTCGAAATCTGGAACTACTTTAAACTACAACTGTAGCAGTTAATGGTCGATTCTGCCTTTAACTGGTTTTGAATGCTAAAAAACACCCTGGGACTTTTTAATGAAGGCTATTCCATGAATAGAGGGTGTTCTTGCCAAAGCCCTGCACCAGATAACTGAGCAATCTTCGTTTCCTTTTTCCTCTAAAGTGGGACTCCCACACACCACCACTGTAAACATTGAGCTTGCCTCCGTAAACATGTTTTTTGATGTTTAGCACAGCAAGAAGTCATACTCCAGAGCATTTAAAGTGCAGCAAGCTTCTCACATTCTGAGCAACAGCCCTGAAAAATAGCTGTTTATGGATGGCACCAGATGGGTATTAGGTATTACCACAGTCACTGGGCAATGATTATAGTTTGCAAAGAGCTCAGCTTTATACCATCCAGTAGGGTTGGTGCCATTTAATTTGCTGCCCTAAACCATTATAGCTGCTTTTTCAGAAATTATAACAGGAGATGGATTAGTAAAAATGAATTTATTACAGAACACAGGAAAGCATCAGCCAGAACAAAGCAAGCTGCTATAAGCATTTGTGCAGCAATACTTCTTACCAAACAAATACTTCTGAAGCATCTGGACACTGCTCTATTTGTAAAGATCTCTGAGTAAAACACATCTGAAAGCAGCTCTGCACATCAGCATCTATGTATAGAGCAGAACAGACATCTCTGCATCTGCACAGCTGATGCTGTGTGACTCTATTGCACAGCAGCATGGCAGCATTAGCCCTCCCTGCACCAACCAATAGTGTGAGCATTCTGATGTATGTTTGTGACCACTGTAATTAGCGATTTCCTGTGGATTTCGTCAAAGTTCTCCAGCTCCTGTCTGGGCCCACATCATGCCCTCAGATGGTTAGCTTGTTTTCACAGCTCAGAGCTTGCTCTACTGAAGCCGGCTGCACTTTACAAGTTGCTCTCTCTCTTATAGCTACAGGATACCTGGAAATAGGGGTAACTTT
This sequence comes from Psittacus erithacus, assembly GCA_009867235.2. Classification (NCBI taxonomy): domain Eukaryota; kingdom Metazoa; phylum Chordata; class Aves; order Psittaciformes; family Psittacidae; genus Psittacus; species Psittacus erithacus. The sequence continues at coordinate 53,856 of WYDI02025954.1, forward strand.
TATTGTATGTAATTGCTTTTATAAAAAATGGGGCTTGTTCTGTATGGACCACTAAGCCTATATAGACAAATTGCATTTGGAATGAGTGTTTTATAACTCTAAAAACACATCAAGTTTTTCCAGGTTTAAATTCCATACCATCAAACTGGGTTACAAAGAAGGCAATGTCCTGGGAGACTTGACTGGTGCCTTTGTCTGAGAAACTCCCTAAGCACGTGCTGCCATGATTATTTTTCAGTGCTTTTGACACCAATGTTGCATAGCAAATGCCCCCATTCTGGAATTGCAAGACCTGCAAGAAATGCTTGCAAAAATAAGAGCTAGTATCTCTATGGACAAAACGTCAAAACGATTTTCCTTTCCCTTTGTTTTTTGGTTTGGGCTTGTGGGTTTTTTATTGTTGTTGGTTGGGGTTTTCTTGCAGTTCATGGTCTCCTTCCCCCCTCCCATAAGAGAACTAACAAAGAGTTAGGAGTTCAGGTTTGGACTGGATAAAGTCCTGAAATGTGGATATGTCTCTGAATTACCTCATCGTCTCGGTTTGAGCCCTTAGCTGAACTTTGTCCTAAAATCCACCTCCAACAAAACAGTGAAAAGTTTAGTATAGGCTAAAAAAACATGGAATCGAAATTTACCTTGGTACACATCCACTGAGAACAGAATAGATATTTATATTATCAATTATATGTAACTGACCTTTTGGAATTCACTTACTCCCCACAGTATGAAGAATGTTTTCACAGGTCCTTTCGCCTGCTGCATGGTATCCTCATTCATACCATATAATCCTACTGTACCGACTCTGGAATAAACATAAAGTAATATCCCTAAGTGTCTAGGGGTAACCTGCACATTTCACTTCTTAAAGGTTCATCTGTGAATACATCAACCCATGGAAACAGAATCTCTTAACCTTGAGTCACCAAACACGGTACTTCCACAGCCTGGTAAAGGCTCTGTTCCAAACCGCACAGGGATTAGTGGAGGGTGAGTTGACAGGGATGGGCTCACAGAGCACACATGAGTATGAGGCACCTGCAGCCCTGCCATCCTTTCCCTCTGGGCTGTAAGAGCTGATCATGGATTCATGAACATGCAGCAGCCCAAGCTGTCAAACACTGAAAGTCTCAGGCTGTGTATTCTAACCACTGCTGGCAGATCAGCCACAGCTCAGGCACAAAATTGCCTTGTATGAGGCGATTCAAAACACAACAAACCGCACTTACTCTCTCCCTACCACAGGCCTGCCAGTTGAAAAAGCTCAGCATCAAAACTGGATTTGAAAGGGTGGAAGGCACAGGAGTCCTCTTTCTTGAGAAAATGGGCATGCATTAAACCCGCAGCCCCTGGCAGAGTTTACAACCGAGGTAATGACAGAGCATGCAGCCTCGGCTTCCGAGGGGCGCTTTGGAATGAAACGCTGCTTTTATGGTGCAGGGCCAGCAGAAATAAAAGCTTTTGACAGGGACGCCTCTAGCGTCTGTCCTTCGGGTCTTCAGTAGATGGCACTGTCACATTAGCTGGGTTACAGGAATGGAGCAATGTACAGGTCATATTTTCACAGATAATATATGCTTTTCTTCAAATCTACCTTTTTTTTTTTCCTCTCTCTCTAGATGATATCTGGTTACAGCTATCTGATTTTTCAGGGTCACAAACCAACTATTTAAAATGTATAAAATAGAACAGCTGACCACTGAGCAATCTGTTGACATCCTTTCAGTTTGGTAGTATGGAGTGGGATCAAACAACATGATTTTTGTTCATGAATCCCTGGGAAAACAAAACGTGCATTAACTTCGATAATTTTTTTTAACTTTGTGTATTATTTTTTAAAATAGCTACATAGTTCTTTTTTAAGCAGTGAAGTGCTCTGATTTCTGATACATTTCAATAGATGCTTTTTTCCCTTCTCTGTCTTTATCTCCTTCAACACAGAACTTTGTGGGCTGGTTCTGAGGAGGAGGGAAGGGAGGTCTCTGCTCCACATTTCCAAAGTAACACCTTTAAAAAGTCCTGTTCAATCTCTCTGAGCATCTGGTCCTGAACAGGTCCGTGTTTCCCATGTAGGTGAGATAACACTGCCTTAAGCTGACTTTACGCTTGCCAAATTTGTAATCTATCAAAGAACTGTAGTTCTTGGTGGGACCACAGTCCCTCAGGGGAAAACAATATTAGTTAGTCCTGAACCAAGCTTAGATTCTTGGCAAATTTCTCCTGTAGCTATTGTACTTATTTCAATTTTTTTTCCTGCTAAATTGTATGAGGACCTTGGCACATCAGCCAGAAATTTTGTCCAGCATCTGTATTATATAGTCAGCCACAGGAAATCTGACAGAGGGCAACAGATTTTTGTTCTGTTGTGTAGTCCTGCTGGGACCGCTTGTCATCTTCCTAGGTGGATTTACACACATTTCCTGTGACTTGATCTCTGCTGACTTGCCAGGGCTTTTGCCTAAGAATCTGTAAACCGTGCTGGTTTTTCTTGCTAATCAAATGATTGCCCATTTCTCTCTATTCACTTGTGATTTGGCTTTGCATTTGGAACAATTTCCTAACAAAGAGAAGTGTGGACTTCTGGGAGGGGAGAGGAATTAAAACCCAAAGACACTGATTTAAATTAACTCTTTGTTTCCCCATATGTGAAAACCTTGGATACAGCCACATCTGAGTATCAGCTTGGAGGATGCTGAATCTATAGTAAAACTGTTGCCTCCAAAGATCCCATCTGTATGTTGTGCAGCAGATCCACCAACTTTTCTAGGAAATCTGCGTGAAGAATCTGCAAATCAACAAAGTGCTCCATTTCTCTAGTATTACCCTCAAACAGGCACTTCGAATACTAGCAAAGCTATAGTTTCCAGGATGCGCTTTCCAGTACAAGCTGAAGAGCTTGTTACTTCAGCTGCCTCCCTCCTTTCTTTTATTTCTTTTTTCTTTCTTTTCCATTCAATGTGTTTTAGCATTAAGTCTGAAGTTTCAAGAATGATGTAAAGATTGGAGACTTAAAGGGGATATCTGTGATGCAGAATGGTCAGATGCTCTCCACAACACCACAGAGCAAGGATGACGATGTCAAATGACCTGAAGAAGGGCTTGTGTGCTCAGATGCTTCTTTCTCTGGTTTAATCGCTTTAATTGGCCTACTGCAAAATACCGCCTGACCACAGACTGTGCTTCATTGGTAGTTAATAGAGTAACCACAGAAATTAAAATGCCTGAAGACAGGACTGACATTTTAGCAAGCATTGTCGGATTAGGCCTCGGAAAGGGCGCACGAAGAGCTTTATAAAACAATCAGTTCACCGCTTTACAGTTCTGTAGGTCTTTGCCGTTTGGGACCCCCCAGGACCCTCATTCCACGCCGTCCGCAGCAACGCTCGATGCCCGAGGGAGGGCCCTCACCCAGCGCAGGGGCTGCGCGCCCGCCTCCCGCATAGCTGCTGACGTGGTGCCAGGGATCAAGCGCGTTTGGGAGCGGGGACGAGCCGGGGGAGGCTGGCAGAGCTGCGGCCGCAGCAGCCTCCCTCCCTCCCTCATTCCCTTCTTCCCTCGCTTCCCCGCCGGCCCCGGCTCCCCCCTTCCTGCCCCCGGGTTTCGGCAAGGCGGAGGGAAGGGGGCCCGCGGGGAGAGCCGTGAGGGGATTGCGGACCAGAGGAGAGGGATGGCGGGGGGCGAGGGGCCGACGGGCGCTGCCCGGCTGCTGGGGGCACTGTGCCTCGCCGCCGCCTGCCTGCCGCTGGTGCTCGGGAGGGACGCCGGCGCGGCGTGGACCTTGGAGAAGGTGGGTCGCGGTCGCGTCTCTGCGGCTCGCCGCTGCCCTGGGTTGCGGGGGGACGCCTCGCACAGCCCCGACTGTCCGGCCCTGGGACACCGCGGGCTTCAGCGGCGGGTCACCAGTCAGCGGCCGCCTGCGGGGAGCGCAGGTGGGGACGGATAACATGGCTTCCTGCCCACCCCGAGCTAATGGCCGCAGGACAAGGCTTCCTCACGGGTTTGTCGCATCGGAGATGAGCTTTGTCTGGAGCAGTTGGTGGATTTAACGGGAAACCCAAAAAGCGCAAAAGGAATCGAAATCCCAAATTATATTCCGTGTAACATTCCGTTATACTCCAGTTTTCAATGTGATTACCTCTTGCAGCCGTGATGCATGTCTCGGTAGGAAAAACAAATAGGGATGGTCTTGATAGCTACTACAAAACTGCTTTGAAAGGATGTAATATTCTAGTATGTCATAGAGACATACTGTATTGGTTTTAATTCAAAGCATTGTGTGAACTAGTGAAAAAGCAGTCTTGAGACAATGTTTAATGAAACAGCAGTAAGCACTAAAACCCCCAGTTCCTCTGTGTAACAGCTCTCAATGGTCAGTATGAAACACTACATAGTTCTTCATGAAGAACTAAACCACAGGGAACATGGGAGAACACACAACTGCAAATTACATTCAATTCAAGAGTTCAGGCATTTCCAAATGGAAAATACACTTCTAGGGCCTATTCCCAGGTGTTTGTGGAAGAGTTGAACTCAAAGTTCAGCCACAACCAACTGAACTCTGCTAATCCAGTGCATCGTCCTCTTCCCCAACAGACCAGAGTCCAGGACAGACTAGCAAAATCAAGCTTTCTTCCTGCCTTTCCACTCACTTGCCCTTAATCATTCCCTTTCTCCTTGATTTTATTCGCACCCATTCAAATAAGTGTTGTGTTGTTTGGTTGTGGGTTTGGGCTTTTTTTACAAAAATTTTGTCATTATATTCTATTAATTGTCTTACTATATAATATAGCTCATGTATAGACTACATATCTGTAACATAATACATCTATAGTATGCATAATAAATCATAGAATCATAGAATAGTTAGGGTCTGAAAGGACCTTAAGGTCATCAAGTTCCAACCCCCCTGCCATGGGCAGGGACACCTCCCACTAAACCATGTCACCCAAGGCTCTGTCCAACCT
>WYDI02025954.1:63849-88326 GCA_009867235.2 Psittacus erithacus
GAAAAATCGTTGCTCCCTCTTTGCCCCACCCCCTCCCCCACCCCCCGCCTCCTTCTGATAACGGGCTCACTACTGGCCCTGGACTGATTCAGAGAAGGACTGCCGCCTACTGAAACATCCCATCATCTTCCCACCGAGCTGTCTCACTCCTCACCTGCCCTCAAGTTACTCAACCAGCTGGATCCTGCTGGCTTCATCAGACAGGTAGGCAGTGGACCCAAGGAACACAGCTGAAGACAGCTTATTTTCCGTAACAGCCTGAAGTTTTCAGCACTACAATGTTCTCCATTACCTGGAATTTTTCAGTGTTTCCTGAAAGACCTGGAAAAAGCCACTGGCAGCGTCAGAAAAACATAATGATACCCACACCAGCAGATTCCAGCTCTCAGTAACACTGACAGGACCAGCCCAGCTTCTGATCAAACATCTGAACACAGTTAACTACAACGAAATAGAGTGTTCAAGCTGGAACATGTGGGAGTTAGCAATATCTGGATATTCAGCTGAACACAGTGAGATAAGATTAACTCCCCTTAAGGAAAAATCACCATATTCTAATATTCCTTTTCCTTTCAATTAGAGGAAGTGAGCAAGGCACTTCTCTCATCAACACAATCTTGCAAAATCAAGCCTGTGAAACCTCCTCTGCACAGCAGAGTGCATATCACTTTTCCCACACACGCCAACATATTTACATGCAAGCAGAAGTCAGGAACAGTTGCAAAGCTGGAATAATTTAGGAAATCAGAGGAAGCCACAGGAGACCTAGATTTGGTATTGCATCATTTTCATATAACTGAAGCGATTTACATTGACTCTTAAGTCCCAAGTAGAATCAAAAGAAGATTCTGCTGAGACTACAGTAAATAAAAGCAGCAGCCCATTTTGCAGAGCTGGACTCTCTTCTGCGTGGTCCTCACTTCAGGTAATCTTCAAAGCAACCATTCTGCTAGAATTCCTCCCATTGCTAGAGACATACAACATGGACATCGTCACAAGAGGAGAAGGTTTTCCAAGTTCAGCTGCCAAACACTGGCATCTCCTATACTGCAGGATGCACCTCAGCTATGAGGACCTTATTAGCCCAAAACCATGTTAAAAACATACAATCTTGTCATCATATCTGCAGGTTTATTTCAAGTTTTCTTCACACAGAATACCACCCACCTATAGCACACTCTACATAAAGTCTGATCTTTTGTTCTGCTGTCACACACAAGCTTGGTAAATTTAGCTATACCTAATAGCAACGTAACCATGTTCAGTATACACAAGTGTAGTTGTAGAGTGCAAGCTTTATCTGCATTTCTATTTTCAGTATGTTTGACAGCCAAAAAAATCTCTTACAGGTCTTCAGCACTATTCAAGAGAAGTGTGTGTGTGTGCGTGTGTACATAGTCTGAGACTTCTGAAGTCCCACTTCACAAGTCACTCCTAAAAACCACAACAGCAGCTAATGAGACCATAGCCATCCTCTGTGAAGGAAAAAGGCAGGCAGGCCCAGACATGTGCACTGATAGGCCTTCTGAAACACACTTCACTGCTCAGCACTCGCCTCTCAGCAGGTGCAACCGTGCCCTGATGCCTCTTCTTTTCCCTTCTCACCAGCCAACCTACTGTACCTACTGCTGCTCTCTTGCTGGGAAGGATGGAGTGGCTCACCTGCTTTCCTCCCAGGAGCTGCCTTCACACCTGGCATCCCCAGCACAGCTTGCTCTTTGCTCAGGACTAATCAGAAGTCTCTTCTCTCCCACAGCTCTCACCCAGCAGATGAGCCCTTCCTCACTGTACTGCACACCAAAGAGCTGGAGGACAGAAGAAGGCTAAAGAAATTAAGAGAGCAAGAAGCAAGACCTCCTCTGACAAGTCAGGAGAACAGCGTTAAGTCAGCAAGCAGTCTCTTCTCCCTTTGTCTCCCCCAGGGACTCAGAAACTCTGCTCAAAAGTCTCCTCCCCTCCAGCCCTCCCTACCCACCCTTTTCTCCCAGTTTTCCTAGTTTCATGCTTTCCCTCACATGATTAACTCCTATCAAAGACCCATTGAAACCTTTTTGTGGAAACAGTTTGCTATATTTGAGCACAAAAATACAATGCTGAAATCTTCTGTGCATCCTGGATTAATAGCACAATACATTTTAATTGCTGGATGAAGATTCATTTTACTCTCAAGATCCAAACAAATGCCACAAGTGAAGCAGTTACACAGAAGCCTCTCCCAAACCACAGAGCAACTCATTTACAAAACTGCTCTGAACAGTTTTATACTAGTGTTGTGGTTTAACTATGCACCCACCCGCTCACTCCCCCCAGTGGGATGGAGGGGAGAATTGCGGGGGGGGGAACAACAAAACACAAAACTAAAACTCATGGGTTGGGATAGACAGTTTAACAGGGCAGAAAGGGAAAGGAAAATAAAATAGTAAGTAAAAAATAAAAGAATACACAATGCAATTGCTCACCACCTGCTGACTGATGCTCATCTAGTCACCAAGCAGCAGGCCACCCCTCCCTGCCCAACTCCCCCCAGCTTTATTGTTCAGCATGACACCATATGGTCTGGGATATCCCTCTGGTCAGTTGGCTTCAGCTGTCCCAACCTCTCATGCACCCCCAGCCTGCTTGCTGGCAAAGGAGTATGAGAAGCTGAAAAGTCCTTGCTTAGGGCAATCACTGTTTAGCAACAACTGAAACATCAGCATGTTATCAACATTACTCTCATCCTAAATCCAAAAACTGTACCAGTTACTGGGGAAAAAATAAATTAACTCTATCCCACATCCCAGCTGAAGCCAGGACGCTGGATAACATTTACAGCAAAATACAGCATGCCACTGCAACTTGCCTTGTACATACTGACCTTCAAGACATGACCAAAACATTCTGGATGTATTTTGACATGCCACACTCACCCTCACACATGACCCCACACAGCAAAGACAAACAGATATGCATCCATGGCAGATCCATCACACCAGACTGACTGTGAACATGCACACTCACATCTTTGTGTTAAAATATCACACCAGCATGTAATACAAAAGAACTGGCAGGAAAAAAAAATATTTATGGCCCAATTCAAAATTTCTGAATTATTTTTTACTTTGAAAATATGTAATCTAGCCCTTAAGTAGCCAAAAGAATACTAGCACTTTCTCCAACTCCCCTTTGTTACAGTACTCTGTACAAAGGCACACACTTGTAATCCACTTATTTGCTAGATTTTTTTTTAAAAGTCTTTTAATATTCAATATCAGGTACTTCTGACCACATACTCCAGTAAGGAGACACATTCTTCCTGTTTAATGAAAGCCACTGGAGTCGCTTCAGTTAAGAAGAGCAGAATATCACGCTACTGGGAATACCACAAGCTTGGCAGAACCACATCATTAATTCTCAAGGGAAGAGAAGGGAGGTTTAAGTGAACAGGGAACAGTATGAGGATCTGAAATGCTACCACACACATTTGTGTTTTAGACTATCTTTTACTGAATAAAACTTTAACAGCTTCTGATACTACCATTCCACCCTGTACAGTACCACATGGTCTTGCCTCTCTTGCCTCCTTAGGTACCATGACACTATGTACAAGCGATATACGAGATGAGGAACTGGTTTGACCCTAAAAAGGTACTATTTTTTTACCATTCTGTTGTAAGACACCCTTAAAGTAGTATTCAAAGACTTCTCCTCAGTGGGAATACAAAGAATTGGTTAACATATGAAACACGGTCACAGACCTAGACTACTGCTTTGCACATCCTAAGAATCCCTCACACTGTAAGAAAGTTAACATAAATAGTCAACATCATATTCTTACCTTAGTAAGGTTCCAAGCTGTGTTAACATAGCCTTCCAATCATACAAGTCATGCTGTAGTTCTCAATTGTATGTGATAGGCAAAACAAATTAAATAGAAAAGACCTGAGAATGACCTGTGCGTAACAATGGTTTTCAGAATCATCACACTAACACACGAGAAAAAGGACAGAAACTGGGGCAAGGGGCAGTCATGTCTTGGAGGTCAGTATTACAAGATGAGTTGCAGTGACACAGGGCACTTTGCTGTAAATATTATCCATTCAGGTTGGTTTTGCAAACAAGAAGAAATTGGGGGGGAGGGGAAGGAATACAGTAGACATATCTTTTATTAAAGATTAACTTGTACAATTTTTCCCATTTGAAAAAAAAATCTACAAGCAAGATCTCAGCCTCCAAATAAAACTTTCCAGCGTGTGGTCTGTAAGAAAGAATGGTGACTTTATAACATCAACATTTTGGAAAATGTTTATGACAAAGAATCACAAAGGCATTCAGCAGCACACACTCGATTAGAAAGGCTTTCTGTTGGAATAATACCTAGAGGAAATCTAAAGAAAATATTGTTCATGACAAAATAAAGATGATAGTCTGAACAAGGGCCGAAAGGAGTGGATGAGTGATTGAATTTCTGTATCACCATAAGATGGGCCTAAAGCTCTTCAAAATCCTAATCATTCCTAATTCACAAACAGATGTCAGCTAAGTCCATCCACGCTCGCAACAGAGCTCTACACCTTCCTGACACAAATAGGTCTTTGAAAGCCAACTTGCAGAATACCTTTCCAAGGTCACAGTGGTGGCAGGACTGTAGCCATAACAATCTAAAGAAGTATGCAAAGCTCAGAGAGAAGGAGCACTACAGAATAGAAGGACTGTTGTGGTAGGGGTGGGTATGAGAGAAGACGACATTCAAGTTTGCTCCCAAAAGATTAATTGGTCTAATAGAATGACACTGACACCCCTTACAAACTTCCCCAAGGCTAGCGCTGTGTTGTAGGCACTTATAGACATTAGTATATCCGGATTAAATCTCAAGAGCTATGAACTGTATTTCCCAAATTTGCATGCAGTGTTCAGAACCTTAAGGGCAAATCCTTCTTGTATGAGATTTAATAATAAACATACACAGGATCTTCGTAGACTGCCAGGTTTGCCTTACTTCTTTTCTGGTTAGTTTACTGTAGAAATAAAATCCTGGCTTTGGCATTGCTGCCTCTGTAATAAAATGACAAGCCTGAATCCCAGAGGCAAGGAGGTCTCTTGGCAAGTACAGAAGATTCTCAGATCTGTGGCTTGTCTATCTTTTTCTATTAACCAGCTGCCATCTTTCCAATCAGTCTAAGAGTCAAAAATACAAAACATTTTTGAGCTCAAGAAACCTGCTAACATTAGATACTTGCAGATAAGCTGGCATTCATCTTTTATTTGACAAAAGCCAGTAGAAAAATGCTGCAAGACTCTACTCATAGAATTTGATCACAGAGGCTGGTATTCTTCACAGCATGTATCAAGCATTCTGCCCCTAGTGCATTATATTCAGAAAGCTGAAACTCCTTTTAAAGGGAACAAAACTGGAGTAACATAACACAGGTACAAGATAATCATTAGAGCAAAACTTTTTAGGGCTCTGGTAAGAACAACCGCTCTGTCACCATCACTTTTTCCTTTTTGTCTCTGTTGCTAGACTTGCGTGGAAGATACTGTATACCTGCAGTGAGTTCCATCTCAACTACAAAGACCCAGCAATATTCTTCTAGAACAAAGTCCATCACGTACCACAACTCTCTAGGACCCTGTTTTGAAAAGCAGGTCATTCTTCTCAGAAGGGAATACAGTTAAATGTCTTCTCACACAAAGATGAAACTGGGGGGATGGGGTGGGAACAGCTTTTAAAGCAAAAATGGCAAGAACAGCATATAGCAAATGTCTTCTCCCTACGGAAAAAGCTCACAGTAAGTTGTGAACTGACAATATAGGCAGCTATTCTACGGTCCCTTCCATCTATGAAGACATTCAGTGAAGCTTCAGAGCAGAATAAACTACTCAACACTGCAATTATTCTAAGTAAGAACTAAAAGTTTCCAGAAGGGAAAAGCAATATGGAGTTGCAAATTCAGTCCCCGCCTGAGATCTTAGGAACATTTTTTTCATTAATAGGTCTCAGCTCTTTGCATCTGCATACACAAAACCTGCATTAAAAAAACAACAAAAACAAAAAACCAGAACATTCTTCTGGTTGTTTCTTGAAACTTGCTCTGCTTTCAGATTTCATCTTACAATGGACTGTTGCAAGCTCCAGATTAAGTTCTCTTTTTTCTTCTCTGGAACACCTGAACATCTGAAAAAACTGGGGGCTGTGGGAAGGTAGCCACTCATTTCCTCTGAGCAACAGGAATCCATCTCATTATAATCTGAAATATCCTTTCTGAATATCCTATTATCTTTCTGAGAGCCCAAACTTACTGGGAAGTAAGAGGAAGAACAATAAATTTCAGACACCAGTATTTCTAAACCAACAAAGCTTCTCATCTCCACCCTTTATTTTTAGGGAAGGTAGACAACAGTGAACACATCCTCGAAAAAAAGGATGCATCTTAAAGCATCTCAAAGCTGCCATCTCTTGCTGTGCCGTTTTCCATTAACCATGGCAGTTTAGCAGGGTCTCAAACATGCCACAACAAAATCTCCAAAGCTGGAACTGCACAGAGCTCCAGCAAGACAAGGTGCTCAAACACAGCTTCATAAAAATACAATTCTATTACTTCCAAGATGAGTTCAGATCTGGAAGCAGTGCCTGTGCAATGCTGAAGCCAGGCTAACCAAACCAGTACTATGTTTCTACTCTGCTCCCAAAAATCACCTGATCTAACTACAGATAATTCAGATTCAGTATCAGGCTCAAGTGCATCCCTTGTAAAGCCACGCAAAACTCCACATTGTGGAGTATCTGCTAGGACAAGTATCAGATTAGTGCGCGGAACAAGGTCGTATCTCCCCACACCACTCTAGAGCTTCCTCTGATGACTGTATCATCCAAATGTTTCTACTATTGAAGGTATCACACACACACCCACTACTCTGTCAAATATTTATACTCACCATTAACTCTTCACTAGCTCATCTGCCCTCTCTGAAAATACCACCCCCTCCTTCACTGCTTCCAGAGACATTCTTCACAGTCTTTGCTCAATGCAGTCTCTAAACCTGACTGCAACTAAGGAAGCATTATATAGGCGCTGCACAGAGGAGCTACAGTATCTCCCCAGTTCTCACAGGGAAGAAAGCAGAGACCCACAAGGACTGACTCACACCTTGTTAAAGGAGACAGGAGAAAGAGTCCAGGATTAGCGGATGGCCGGGAGGCCCCTGCCAGCTACTCACTGGTTGAATCCAGGTTGCCATTCCTCTCGTCTTTGGCCACAGCTAGGGGGCTGGAAAAATTAATGAGAAAACAACAGGGAACAGCCAACATACAAGCTGTAAATACACACGAAGGAGGCTCCGTAAGCCTGAGCATTTTTGCCCCTTCCTGCCAGCATCTGAACCCTTCTGGTAGCTTGGGAGTAATTCCTGTTCCAACATGCTGAGCTGGAAGCTACTGCAGCCAGTTAACTCCACGTAAGAAAGGAGTTTCCGGCAATCTTGCTGAGAAGCCCCTAAGGCCAGGTTAACCAATCTGACTGTGACCAAAAATATTTAGGCTCTGAGTGTAAGACCAGAATTATTTTCTCTTTTAATCATTTTTCTTCATTTTCTTGTCACTCTGAGGAAAAGAGCTGACAAAAGCTTTCTGCAACTACAAAAGAGAGAAACAGTGCTAAAAGCTGTCTTGATTTCCATCTTTCCCCATGACAGCCCTAAGATTAAATGCAAGTCCTGCAAGAATCATAAGTGAAATTAATGGTATTTCAGTATTCAGAGGCATCAGGAAAGCAATCAGAATCTTTTTAATGATATTCTGTTACTGCCTAGCAAAATCACAGGCAGAACCAGAGCTACTGTAAGAACCTGAGAACTAATTAAGGCAACACTTCACCAATTCGAGTTCAGAAGTGCTAGAAACCATTTTTTTCACCAAAAAAAAAAAAACCTGCCTCTGAGAACTGAAATGATAATACCTCTCACTTTCCAACGCAGAGAAGCTGGAACCTGATTTTAATCACATCGGTTCCTTCCCACACAGAAGCATCAAGTAAACTCGACAACAGTATGTACTTGCTATAGCTAAATATACTGGTAACATACGACTACCTAATTTGCAACCCTGTGAACGTATGTTCGGAAAAATATGGCAGTTTGCTGAGCTTTTATGTAACATAAATTTTAACAGAAGGAACGGTGCCTGCCATTTTTTTTTAATTAGTATTTCATTTGGCTGTTAGCAACTTGATTTCTATAAGCCATCTCCAGTGCTTCAGAGTCAGTTTCAGAAATAAAACAGGTATAATTTAGACATTTATTACCAAGAATCCACTTGAACAGAAACGCAAAAGATTTACCAGCACCGGAATCAGACCAGTATCACACACACAGAGGGAGCCCCGCGTTGCCCTGGCAGAGGGAGGGGGTGCACCCCGCTCAGCGTTGGGTGAGAAGAGGTGAGGAGGCCCCTCCATGCCCCCTCCACGCGGTACCGCACATCCCACACTCACGCCGTCAGAAAGCCGAGCCACCCGCCACGATGTAGGCCGGGAAGGGGCTCAGCCGCCACCGAGACCCATCGGGCAGCCCCCCTAAGGGCAGCGGCTGCATCCCCCGCCGCCCCCCGGGCCCGCAGCCAGGGGAGGGGCGGCAGCCACCATCTTGTCAGACGCCCGCCACCGGCCGACCCCGCGTCCCCGGGCACAAAGGGAGGGCAGCGCCGGCTTCCGCAGCACCGGGCTGGCAGACAGGAGCAGGGAAACCCCCAGCCCGGGGGATCGAACCAAGCACCACCCGCTCAGACTCACCTCCAGGCGGAGGGAGGCACCGCAGCCCCGCAGAAATTCGCGGATGTTGCTCAGGCACTCGCCCTCCGTCCGCGGCTCCGGGTACACCTGTAAGAAAAGAGGCGGACGGCTCAGCGCGAGGACCGCCCCGACGGACTCGCTGCCCCGCGGAGCGGCTCGGCTTGGCTCGGCTCCGCTCTCCTCACCTCCCGCTCCCTCCGCAGGCGGCAGCGCCGATCGCTCCCAGTGAAGGGGTTGAACCGGGAAGTAAACACGGAGCACAGGAAATGGCGTACGAGGGCAGTGGGCGGCGGGCAGGAGTGAGGGCTAGGGTGCCCCGGCCAGGCGCGGCCTCGAGCGACTCTGCACAAGCGAGGGGAGGCGAGCTGAGCCGAGGGGAGGGAAGATGAGGGAGGCGAGGCCCGCCCCGCCCCGGCTGCAGGCGCAAGCCCAGGCGCGGCCGGTGGAGGCAACGCGGGGAGGTCCGTGAGAGCGCGCCCGGACTCTATTCTTAGTATTTTTAATTAATAACAATAATAGTAATCCACACGCCGCAGTGTCATTAACGGTTTGGTCTGCATGGTGAGGGGAGGCGGACCTCGGGCCCAGAGCTGAGGGGTGACCAGGCGACAGCCCCTCCCAGGGATGGCGTCCCGCCCCACGGCTGCAGTAAGGAATGACTGTGCTCAGGGTAAAACACCCACGAAACGTGTGGCCCCGGGTCTGTGGGGCTACTAGGGCCACCCTGGTTTTACCTTGGGTTCACCTTTAAGCGTCGGTTTAATAACAAGGAAATACATCAGAAATGCCCCAAAGATCTCGGTGGAGAAATGTCAGTACCTAGAGTTAATAATCTACCAGCTCCAGGGTCTGACGTTAATGAGCTTTGTTCATCAATAGTTTATGAAACAGCAGTCTCTTCCTACCTCAGAAGAGACACAAAGAAGAAAACCTTGACTGAACTTAAAAGAGCTTTTGCCAACGCAGCCGCGTATTGAAGCCATATTCACGCTGCCTTCAGTTCAACCTGCCTCCAGTTCAGCCTCTACCCTGAAAGTGTAGACTTCTCACAGAAAAGCAGCCAGCTCCATGGGCTTCAGGGCCATAGCATAACTTATTACAGCTTAGCGCAAACTCTGTGATTCTGTGTACATAAGCATTATTTCACAATAAATTCTTTGATTTCTATGAAGTAGTTCTGCAAACAAAGCATTGCCCAAACTGGGAGATAACCAGACCTGTAGCCCATGTCACCTAGTTCCATTGGAAGGGGAAAGCCTAGCACAGGAATCCACTGAAAGTTATTGGAAGCTAAGGTGGCAATGCACGGTGTCAAATCCTCTGATTATGCATTACACTTGGAAGTGTCCTTAGGTGCACATGTATGTCAAGCTACATAAACTCACAATCATAATGCACCTCTATAGAACTGCGAACTTCACATAAGGTTGACTTCAAACACTGCATCAACCTGAAACCAAGGTAGCAACTTCACATAGATTTATATATCAAAGATATCTCTGGCCCTGTGATACCATAAAAATTAACAAATACAACAGTATTACAGGCAGAACCTGGTACAAAGAAATTTAAAACACAAGTCACCATCATTTTCTAAACACAAAATTTCAATGAGTTTTAAATAAGACTATTTTGTAATACAAGGAATTTGGTAGTGATAGGACTTGAAGAATTTTCATTTCCTCAAGCAAGCGTGCACACGCACACACACACACACACACACACACAAACTCCTTAAATTGTCTGGTATTATGATAAACCAGTGTGGGTTAAGAACAACTCTTACTACACTAAAATGTAAAGGGAATGACAAAGAAGTCCTATCTGAGTACAGCAGCTCAAAAGATAAATTCAGTAAGTTTGGAAAGGATACAAGCGGTGAGAGAACCCACCTGGAAACATCACGAACTTCATCCCTCTTGCTTGTTATGCTTTTGAATTAGTCAATTTATTTCTTATTTCTAGTTAGAAATCTTAAGCTTAGTCAACCATGCCAACATCTCTTCTTAGAATAGGTTCCTCAGAATCCTATTAGGAGCTCCATGTTAATGCTTCCAGTATGATCCCTCCTCCATATTCCTAATATTTGTATAATAACTATACAGTTCAAACTATAACTTTTTTCTTAAACTACTTCCATAACAACTGGGGTTTATGTCCCTTTATAGGTCCATACTTCTTCACCTCCTTTTTTGGCACCCACCATTTTCTTGGTTGCTTCTACTTCATTTGTGAAGGTCACTTTTCATTCTTTTCATAAAATTACTCCCACTCTCCAAACAAGAATAACCTCTAACAAGAAAACACAGTAAATCTATATTTCTCTTAAAAGAAACAAATGTGTTGCCTCATAACATAATCCACATTAACACTTTATTCCCACAGTCCCCAACACCTTACACATAGAACTCAATAACTGTAAGAAACCCAGATATATGTACTACTACCTCCTAAGAAACTGCACATAATTTATACAAGAGTGCACAAGATCTGGAATTATGCCAAAAGGGGGAAAAAAGGAGGGGGAGGGGGGGAAAAGAGGGACATCTTAGAGGAGGGCAAAACCTTCCAATTAAAAATTAAAGAAACAACAGGCAAACGAAACCCAAACCCTCCAAATTGTCCTCTGTCAGGTCTGGGATTTTAAATTACATATACACCAAAATACACCTCTGTGAGACGTCAGCCCTGCCAGCACTCTGATGCATGTTTCCAGTTAAAAATCATCTTCCCTCAAAAGAATAACATAAACTACAGTAAATGTTTTAAAATGTCATTTCTTCTCTCACAAAACAAGGAAAAAGACTGCAGAGGCAATGCAAGAAGCAGGCTACATTTTCTCAGCTCTGTGGCTACAGTGGCATTTTTACCCAATAGGAGACAGAAGCATATTGGTAAAGAATGTAAAAATATCTTAGCATTTGCTAGAAATTTAAAGTGTTAATGATCCCATAAAAAGAAGGCAACCCATTAAGTTATTTACCTGGGAAATCTTAATGTGATTCTGGCAACCTTCTCCTACAGATGGCTGAGGAACACAGTGAGGGACATGAGTAACAAAATCAGCTCCCTTGAAAGAATCTCAAAGTGCCATTATACAGGCCAAGCCTGTGTTAAAATCACACTTAAGGTATATTACATCCTTTACATATAGTTATAGGAAGCTCAGGAGCATGACCTCCCTCTCTTAGATCACAGTCACAGCCTCACAGACTATTCAGAATGTAATAGAAGATAATGCAAGCAGACCACAAGCAGGTCAATCCTAATCTGCCTGAAAAATGGCAAATACATTCAGAAAGAAGGATAAATAAAATGAAATTAAAGTAGGGTCATACTCCAAGATTACTTAGCAAAATAAAAAGTAGATTGCATGTACACAAAGCCAGCAGAACAAAAAGGTTACATATTTTTGCCTCCAGTATTTGCTTCATCCTCTTGATTTCACAGACCAACAATTCATTAATAGGAGCTCTTCTTCTCATATGTCTGTATGACTCCTAGTACAAAAAGGCCTCAGTGTCCAACTGGAACCTCTGAGGGCTCTAGTAACACAAATAAAAAAAGGTTAATAGTAATTAGAAAAGACAAGGATACCAGGGGAACCTGACAGATTCTTAATTAGGGACCGGGGCTCCACAGTGGAATTTAAAGAGAGAAGCAGAAGGTAATACACAGAACAGCAACAGTTTAAACCAGATCTTTGTGGTTTAGGGACAGGTTCTGATTAAGATTTAATCTCTTGGGAAGTAGCTCTGGAAATCATGGCTAGTTCAGTGAGGACATTTATGTGATGTACTGCAGCTACCAAAGAGCGGAGTACATTTTCCACCAGCCAGGAAACATGGAGAACAAAGTGTGATACAAATAGATGGTACCTAGTTAAGTGTTTTGATCAGTTTGTATCTATGATTTTAATCAACAGCAGCATGCATAAAAAAGGGCAATGCAGAGACAGGCTGTATCAAAAAAAGGTATGACACGGGTGGTCTTAGAGAAAAAATGAAAAAGGCTACCATTAGTTCAGTTGGCCAGGGAGAGCATATGAAGAAAATAAGCAAGGAATATGTAAACTAATATGTTTAAAAGAAAAAAAACAAAACACACACAGCGCCCCAAAAACCCTACACTCCTTTGATTGCAATGGGTGAACACAAGAAATGAATAAAAAGTAGAAGACATCTTCACCTGTACGTATGGGAAACTGTTTACTTGCATCTGTCTGCTGAATAAGTTGAAAAAAATGAGTCAAAGACAGATGTATAAGGTCTCTAAATACAAGTTAAAATCTACCAGGAAGACAATAGAAAGAGACTGAATGACAGTAAGGCTACTATCTATAAGTTAAAAAATAACCATTTATCTAGCATGACATATAGTATGCACAACATGGTTTACTATGTAAGAAGACTATCCCAGTTACTAGAAAGCAGAAACTAATAGAGACCATAACAGGTAGCTGCAAACTAGTAGGCATGCCCAGGAGACATTTAACAATGTCCTGTTTGGGAGTACCGCTGACCCAAGTCTGAAGTTCAAAGACTTGGCCTTCAAGTAAGGATACTAGGGGAAAAGTCCCACAAAGAAGGAACCCTGCCCTGTATGGAACATCACAGAAGAATGCAGTCCCAAAGGGAGGTGCTTTAGGGACAGCATCGTTCAGGGTACTGTCCTCTGTCACAACATGCCCAAACATTTTTCCCTGCACCCTGTTCATCCTACCTGTAGCCTTTTACAGAGGATCTGCCTTGCACCAGTAGTTTTCTCTCAAGGTTCAGAACAGCTTGTATACACAGAGCACTACTGCAATCTTATCAGTAAAAACACTACAAATGAACACTACAGCAAAACTAATGAAAGAGCCCTATTGATCACATTCGGTCCCACAGCAGCTATGTTTTGGTTTCAGACCCCTGCTGGAGCACAGTGGCCCACAGGCAAGCAACTCCTGCAGAAGTACTGCAGGCTGGGGTTTGTCATCAGGCTTTATGTTCAGGGATAAAAATGAGATTTTAAAAAAAAAAAATCACAGGCCATTCTCAGTAACCTGGGCTGTGAAGCTGAAGGTAGTCGATTCACTCTCCAGCAGCTCCTGCAGGTTCTTTCCCTCCCTACAGCTCCCAGCTCTGTTACCTCCCGCCAGCTCCTGCTCCCTGCAGGGCCCTTTCCTTGAGGCATTTAGGTTTCCTGCTCCATCCTCTGTCCCAGAGCACCTGCCCTCACAAATTGCACCCAGCAGGGATGGAAAAAAAAGAGTGGTATCACAGAGACATCCTCCGTAGCTGCACAAGAGGACATCATCTGCTTTTTGAGGAAGCATCCATTGCTAGGGACTGATGGCAGGTGCAGTGCTGCCTCCACGGTCAGTGAACAGAGCAGGGCTCAGAGGTCTGTGGATGGAGCCCAATGCTCTTCCCAGGACAGCGGGAGTCACAGCTGCACTTTGAAGGGTCACATCTACCACATCTCTGAGTCAGGAGCACGCTGCAGTTGAGCCCAACCATTTCATGGATCGCTCATCTTGCTGGTGGCATTAGGTGACATTAGCAGGATGCTATAATTAAACTAAAAACACAGATCAGGATTCTCAAAAGATGCAGTTTTGGTTTAGAATCAGGTGTCTTTGTGGAGCACCAGATCTTACCACAACACTGTTTCTGCGGTACTGTATCTCTTTCTTTAGTACTGTCTTTTCCCAGCCTATAAAACCTGCTGCCCACAAACTTGTCAACAATAAGCCACACAGCAGTTACCATGCCTAGATCTGGATTTTGGCATGAGAAAACATATGCTCTGAAAACACAGCAGGCAAGCAGGCAGCATAGTTAATAAGAGCTAGATTCTGTAAAACACTGAAGTTCCTACACGCCATGCACTAAGGCGCCCAAATTTTAAATTTCTAGGGTTCACACAAGAATTCACCTGCTGCACACAGCACAAAGGGAAAGGCAGGTGCCTTAATATATGCTCTACAATTCTTACATGCTGAGAAGGATACCAGGCCTTCGAGTTAACCAAGAGCTAAGACATCGTAAAAGGCAAAAGCAAGAGCTCACCTATGTTCTTGACCCCCTGCAGGACTTTAACACAGTCTTCATGTGCTTAGTGTTCCAAACTCCAGTCATCTCCTGGACTTACAAGAGTCCTTTGGAAAAACTCAAAGTGCATCCTCAATGAGAGTGTCAGCTGCCCACTTTTATGAAATAATTTAGCATGGAGGTTCCCAAACCTCTTGCCCTTGGACACCACTGTTCATGACAGCCACAGCAGCAATTCTAGTCCCACATTTAGCCCTACTATTATACCACACAAACTTATCCCACCACCCTTCTTTTACTGCCCAATGGCCCATACCAACTCATGAGCCACAGCTCCATGCATCCTCAATTTCCACCCTTCTATGTTTCCACAATTCCAGTCATATTCTATGACTAGAAGTCACTTCTGCAGTATTTTAACAAATGAACCTCTTTTAAATGCCATCAGAATATACTAATCTTCCTCAGGAATCATTTTGCTCTGAGAACTGAGTTTTGCTACTTCATCCTCTCTCACTCATCTTTTAGCAAATAATTGTGTTTACTGAAACTATATGCTCTGTTGGGAGGTTTTTATGCATGTAGTATTTCTCGTATACTCCAAGCTCATGTTTGTCCTCTGAGAGTGTCAAGTAGAAGGGACTTCAAAGCAAGAACTGAGAACCTTGGAATAATTCAATATATGAATATGGCACCAGGAACCAGAAGCACTTTGGTTGACTGAAGACGACTCCAACTCTTTCTTACCCTGCACACATTCAGAAATGGTTTTCTGCTTGACCAGCCTTCATTAACAGTGACCTACATTCAAACACACTGATGTTCTGCTTTAGCTGCTTCAGTCCCTTATCAGAAATAGCCCTCAAAAACCCAGTTCAGTTTAGTTTGCAAAGAAATTTTACAGTTAGGTTAAAATGTCAGCTGGATCTGTGGCAGCCTTGATAAACTGGTTATTTGAATCTTAAACAACTAGAGCCCCTTTTTCACTTTAACTTGTCCTGTGAAAATTATACTGTAAATCTGATACAGTTATTTGAGCTCATCTTGTCAGATTTGCACCTTTATTAAACAATGCTGAGGAAAACAGTATGTTCTCTGGAGTAGAGGAACTGTACTTTTGTCACTTCCCTTGGACTCCTATCAAATTCCCATCAAAATCTACAAATGGACTCCCAGGAGGCAGGTATTCAACCAAGCCCTAAGATAGAAACACAGTGAGTTAAGGGCACTAGGACATTCCAGACTGTAATTTTGCTTTCTCAAGTCTCTGTTATGTTCCTTGTATTTCACATAAAAACTACATTAAGACAGCATTAAGAAACTGAGAATGCCAAGTACGTGAAACTTAGTAAATACAAGACTGACAGCTACCTTTGCAACTGCAATTACAATCTACTTGCAGGCCCACCTTTTGAACTGAACTAGGCAGGAGTCCTACCAGAGCACACGTAAGTGAGTGTGCCTGAACAATTTTATGTATGCACATAAGAGGGTGCAGTTGCAGCTGAAGGAGTAATCGTCTTTCCAGTCTTTCCTAAATGCTGAGATCTCCTAATTCCTGTGGCTTTGCTTGTTTTCTTGTTATTTGAAAGAAAAGGAGGAGATCAGCAAGTGTGCAACTGTCACCATCCCCATGCAGTACCATCAGCCTCATGCTGTGGAGCTCCAACAGTGCCAGCATTAGGTGCTCGCAGGAAAACAAGTATTTCCCGGAAGCAGCGAGGGGAAAAAGCCAGATGAAGTGCTGCCCCAGGTGTGGGCAGCATTAGGGCAGGGCTTGACAAGAACCTGTCTAAAAAGGTTCCCCTGTGGAGAAGAACTGGTGGGTAGGGATTTTGCAGCCCTTCTCACATAAACCCTGCAGCATTTCCCATGCAGCATTGCTGTTTTGATGCAGCACAAGCTTCAGCTTCAGAAGTTCAGTCACTCAGGGTTTGTTTACACTGGGAGAGCTCTGCTGCTAGATATGCTGGCAATGCTCCTCAGTGTGGATGTAACATATGCCAGAGAGGGAATTCCTCTGCCAGTCTAACGGTACCACTTCCCCCAGTGACATTAACAAAGCCAACAAAAGCACGCCTCTGTCAGCACAGCTGCACTGGTGGAGAGGGGATGTATGATTTTTACTGCTCTTCCCCCCCTGCCTCTAGGTGAAAATATTCCATACTATGAAGGCCCTACAGTGGGGACCCTCTCCTGGGCAATCTGCCAACATCATCCAACAGCACTTGCTGCACAGCAGGAAAATGGAGACCTGAACAAAATGCTCTTAGACCCAAGCAGCATTTTGCAGTCTGAGGGGACCCTGCTCACCAGGTGCCAGAAGTCTGTGGTGAGGAGGGGCACAACAGGAACTTCTTGCAGATGAGGCTGGCCACCCCTTGTCAAACTTGCAGTGCCAGTGGCAGGTGATGGCAGCAACCACATTTGTACAGAGAGATGCGGAGAGAGGGTGAAGTCGGAGTGAGCACAGGAGTATCACACTGGCTGAGTATCAGGGAGTAATCTCAGCCAGCCAAGGTGCAAGACTGATGCTGCTGCCATGCTGCCAGCTCACAGTATTTCTGCAAGCCCTGTCATGCTTGAAATGTTTTAAGGTTCAGCTCTTCAAATCACAGCAAGTGTGTAGCAACCAATTAAGACCGTTATTCAAGAAAGATGTATATTGAATTCCCCTCAGTGTTTCAAAGCCAGATTTTATTTACATATATGTGTGTATATATGTGTACAAATACTCCTATAAACATATATAATTTGTAAACTTCAGTTTGAAAGCCAGACTTCCAGTTTTTCTAAGGCTTGAATTGAAAACGTAAACATTTTCATCTGGACAATGTGATGCCCTCAGCCACAAACATGCAGTAGCAACCAGAGGGAGCATGCTAGTGGCATCCCCACTGTTCTTCCTTTTCCCACAGACACACAGCATTCAGTGGATGGTCTAGGTAGCAGTAGGGCACCTGAAGGCTAAGGAATTGCCCTGTCATCCATATTATGCACAGACACAGAAAGAACTTATCTAGAAATTGTGAAAAGGCCATTAACGAGAGTAAGACCATCAAAATTACATTATCTTTATGTATTTTCTTACAAAAACAATTTAATCACCAACAGTTTCCTTTATTGCCCCCTTTACTCAGGGTCTGGCATGCCCTTACTTAATTCAGTCTAGACCCTTACGTATTAACAGCATCTGATTTTCAAGGAAAAAGCAAACACAAGTCCTCTGCTTCCTCAGCACACACAGGCAGACCGTGTTTCTTCTGGCTAGCACCCCAGTCACCCAAATTACACAGCCAGTGCATAGATGAGAAGAGCATAGTCATCCTCCTTCAGTGCATCCATGCACCCCTGCTCTCACAAGGCAATAGGAGTAACATGGTAAATGACAATGTGGCCAATGACAACTCCATAACAGGACTGAATGGCCCTATAAGAAGCTCACAGTAATGCTTATGAGAACAGTGTGCATTCAGGAAAAGGGCACTCGTCGCTTGGGGTAACTTTCCCCTGGTGCTTGGCTCACCCTTGCAGTGCTTCCACCCTCGAGCAACAGCATCCGCACACATGCCAGCACTCCCCAAGCATGCAGTCACAGCAGGCACAGCTGCCCAGCATGGATTGTTCCTGCCAGAAGCATAATAATCTCCTTGGGAGGCTCTATATAAGGACTGTTGCTGGGGGGACAGATCATATGCACGTTAAAATGCAGGTTTTGCTTCCTGCCTCCCAGGTCTAGTCTTACAGTGACCTGCGGCTGCTGCTGCAATCTCAGCTTCTGTAATACCTTCCCAGCAGATTTCAGTGAGTGACAACAGGACAATCCTTCGGTTCAGCCAGGCAGATCCCTGACAGCCTTATTGGGTCTGCAAGGGCAGAGCTATCCTGCCAGAAGAATTTCCCAAATTCAGATTGCTCAGGGACAATTAGCACCTGCCAACAGCTACTCTTAGGAGTAACCTCTGCACTGCTGGTGGGATGCTCACCACAGTTTCTGAGCTCTGCCTGGGCTCCACAGTCAGTTCACAGACCACATGGTGCCTTCTGCAAAGGTACTGGGCTATAAAATCATCAGTTGTTAATAACCCTGACTCCCAAACACCTTCCCTTTCTTATTCCTTTGGAACACTTGAAATACCATATTCAGGTCACACCTTGTCACAACAGGACAGAAGTAGTTAGCTCTGATACATCCGCATGAAATCAGAGGGAAGTGAAAGTAACTCACTTTGCCAGAGCTGTAGCTGCAGACACCCATCGTGAGGACAAGGCTGGTGAGACGGCTGCCAAAAGTGGCAACCTGAACCCTCCATCTGGGGACTCTGACTCTCTTCCAGTGCTTGCACTCATGCACAACAATTCATTTGCCTCATGAGTCATAAAGAGTTAATTTCTTTCTAACCTACAGTTCAAAACAGCTCACTTAGCCAGAGACTTCCATCATTAAAAAGCAAATCATACTAATATTGGAGGTTTAGTCCAGAGAAGACTGAGAGGGGATGTCATTAATGGACATCAATATCTCAAAGGCGAGTGCCAGGAGGATGATGCCAGACTCTTTTCAGGGACGCCCAGCGAGAGGATGAGGAGCAATGGCCATAAATTAAAACACAAGAAGTTTCACTTCAACATGAGGAAGAGCTTATTTATGTTGAGGGTGGCAGAGCACAGGAACAGGCTGCTCAGGGAGGTTGTAGAGTCTCTTTCTCTGGAGACACTCAAAACCCACCTGGACATGCTCCTGTGTAACCTGCTGTACATGGCCCTGCCTTGGCAGGGGGTTTGGACTATATGATATCCAGTGGTCACTTCCAACCGTAATCATTCAGTATCTATAAAAAAATCCTAATCCTTGCTGCCATCAGTCCTGATCCTATCCCAATTAATAACCACATTAATGAGAGAGGTGCCCAATCCACCACAGGGAGAATGATGATTCCTTCCAGCCGTGCGCAAGAGCGGTGTATTTATGTTCCCAGGGTCAGCCCCATGCCACTCCTCTCATGCCTTGGTGATGCAGGCAAGAGGAAGCAGCTTTGTTTTGGATCAGCCTCCCATGCTCAGCAGAGCAGCTTTGGGGTTGTCTAATCCTACACGTGATGCAACGGGGGCTGGGGATGGTCTGTTCAACAGAGGGGGCCAGGGTGTGCACAACCCAGCATGTTTCTCCATCCCCTGGCTTCAAAGCACTGAACCAGCTGCTCTTATCCCCTCCAGGAGCCTCTGATGGGAGTAGCGGGGGGTGCCAAATGGCTGCTGCATCACATTCCCTCTTGTGTCTTCCCTGTTCTCCCCAAATGGAACAAAGCTGTCCTCAAAGTGATGCTTTCTGCTGAACAGCTGACCAAAACTGAAAGTACAAACAAAACTTAATGGAGCGCAAAGCCTCCTATGACAAGGAAAATTCCCGCTCCAGTTCTCATCTCTGTTTACAATGTCAAAAGTGGGTCAAATTGGTCTGCAGTGGAGGAATCTGTTTGGAAAATTATCTCAGGGAGGAAAAAGCATCTAAGTGGCAGACAACTGCAATGCTTCCACAGGGATACTTCCCCCTGCCATCAAAGTAACTCAATTTTACAGCGGAGGGTGGAAATCCTGTAACTTGAAACCACAGCTTTTCATTCAAATGACCTGAATTCAGCAATTCTGTATCTTTTAGAGCAGGTAAGTGGACAAATGTGCTTCAGTACAGATCTCTGCACTTTAAAACAATTAGTCCTGGCTGCATTTGGTCAGGGTGGGGAAAGCTGTTGAAGGGTTTGTTGGTTTTGTGGTTTTGTATTATTTTTGTCTTAACTGCCCTCCCTTTTGTTACTTTGCCATGTTCAGGATAAGGCTATTGAGCTGCATCACACTGTCTAACCCAACTATTCTGTTTTATCCCATCATGGTCTCTCACAGCATGCAAAGGAATCATAATGACATTAAATGGGAGCCCAGAAATTACAGCAACAGCCTGTAGTAACATCACTTTCCAAAGTATTTTCATTTCAAGTACTAGGAATCTGGTGAATTTAGTATCTGTCCTTTGCTGTTGTTCAAGATAGATGTCAGGAAGTTTTGGCTAAATTTGTTTGCATTACAATCAAGAAGCTCTGTACATTACTGTGTGCAAGGATGGTATACAAACACACAGCAACCTAATGAAAGAACATACCAACCAGCCTCAGAACCCACTAATTTGTTGTATCGACTTAAGGAAAATCTGTTGTTTGACCTTCAAGTGCTCGATTCCTTTTATGATCACACAACATTTATTTATTAAAACTCTTCTGCTAAGTACTCTCAGGGTACCCAGAAGCTTTAAAAAGCACAAAATGCCAAAAAAAGATGTACTATTGCATTGCTGCACATATTGAATCCTCTTGCAAAAGAGTTTTTGAAAGAAGCGCATTTATAGCATTTTTTAGAAAACATCTTAAAAAGAACCAAACTGATAAACACTCATTCTTTTTTATAATTTGTATCTTTATGCTCTCTTTGGTTGTAGTTACTATTTTGTATTTACAGAAAAAATGAGCTCTGTAAGTCTCCAAAGTGACTGCTGATGTCAGATATTTTTAGAAAGTCATGATTGCAAATTATTTTAAGAGCTGAATCTGCGGGACAAACCTTGTGTCTTTAGGCTTCAAATATGTCCAGTTTGAACTGGTGGCTTTCAGGAATTCCATTAAGGAATAAAAAGGCTCACACTGAAAATGCAGTCAGTATTAAAAAAAAAAAAAAAGACATAAGGAATAGCAGTAGCAAATAGGACTTTGAAAAAAATAAAATACAGGGAAGAATGTAAATTTTGTATGCATTTATTAGCAAGCAAAAAAGAAATCATGGAAATAGCTCAGACTAATAACAGTGGCTGAGAGCATGCAAGAAGCACCTGGTATATACTCTGAGTCTATAGGAAAAGAATATTCACAAAGTTGGATGGGAAGATGAGTTCATGAGTCCCCCTGATGTGTCTATGAATTAGAAAGTGCAATGTGAAAGACCCACAAAAATAAGTACAGTTCTCATCACAAAAGTAAAGAGCCCCTAAAAACAAATAAATAAATGAAGGGTTATTTCTCCCCAAACTTTTACCAAGCCAAAGCTGGAGGGCACCTCCGTCAGCCGCCCACCCAGCACCATGCTCGGGGAGGTGAAGGCTGTGAAGCACCAGCATTCCTCCTGCCCTGGCTGCCATCCCAGCCGCACACCACTCGCTGCAAACCCCGTGCCTCACACCACAGGTTCCACTATAAACCCCCCTGACAGCTCGTGACATGCCAGGCTGGTGGCGGGGCTGGTGGCTGCTGGGAGCTCAGTGAGCTCAGCCGCTCTGCAAACCCTCCTCTGGGTGTGGGTACCGTGAGGGGAGCCTCCTGCCAGAACATCAGAGGGATTCACACTCCCGATGTGAAAAGAAAAGAGAGCCTCTTGTTCACGCTAACTGAGCTGTTCCTAGTTATACCACAGACAGAAAAGCACGTTAAGTTGGGAAATGCTGCTCTAACACTTCTTACTTCACTGCTCAGTAGAGCTTGTTTCACAAATTGAGTTCAAGACCCCATCTGACTAGGCTTGACATCTGCACAAGGAGAAAGACCTTTTCTGCCCAAATGCTCTGGACCCAGAGCCCAACATTTTGGAGAGGTGCTCAGAGAGGATGCCTGGAGCAGCACAGTGGGATGGGCTGCCAAGACCCTCCTTGGGCTTGGTGCCAGGAGGCAAGAGAGGCTGGTGGTAAGGAGGGACAGGCAGAGCTTGCCAGAGCAGGTGGGCAACCAAGCAGGGGCTCCCCATGCTGAGGGGTCCCTGCCCTCAGCCCCACATCACCCATGTAACTCTGAATGGCAGAGCAGGACATTCACGTGCTCCACAGCTGCAGTTTACAGCCCAGCGCACTGGACAGCAGTTTGCACCCCTCATACCATGGCCACAAAGCCACAGCACCTCCACCGTGGACAAATCCCCTGTCACTCCATTGCCCACGCAGCCTCCCTGGGGAAGATGGCAGTGAGGAAAGCTGGTGTCACTGACAGCAGCTTCAGCTGTCCCAGCTAGCTCCACTGGCCACCATGATGAACCCCAAGTTACCCACACTCACACCACTGTCAACACACTGTCCCCATTCTCATCGCTTCCATCACCCATTAACAGCACCACAGGCTCCTGCAGGGTTTCCATATCCCGATGCTATCTCCTGATTTGCCTATGAATTTAGGGGAGCAGGAATGACACAATGCATCCACAGAGCAGGACCCCAGACCACAGCCAGTACCTCCACACTACGGCACAACACTAGCAACAGCCCCAGTCGGTGGCAGACTGAAGAACGGAGAAAGCCTAGTCCAGCGCCCCACTGAGCTCAAGGCACTGGCTTTCAACTTTGTGGGTCAGAGGACTGCTTGAAAAAGAGCCACAGAAGGTAACAAAAGCCCATTGTCAGCAGGCTCCGGCACCCAGAGTGTCTGCCAGCCGCAAAAGGTGAAACGTATGGTGTTATTTTCAAGCGAGGAGTTTTCCTGTCAGCATGACAGATGACCTTCACCAGCCTTCTCTTCCTCACCTCATCCTGACTTACAAGGAAAGTTTTTTCACTACATGTACTGTGTTGTTGAGCACCAGGTGAGATAACAGTGCTGTCCCAAGTCTTGAGGTACAACACCACCCTCCTCTCTAGCCGAGCTGCGACAGGAATTACGTGCGCACACGGAGCACAGAAAAGTTACCTGACACAGTACATTTCCCTCAAACGCAACACAGAAGGGAGCTGTAACGCGCTTTTCTAACCCGAAAAGGTAGAGATTTGTTTTCGTTCCCACAGGCTACCAAGCGGTAAAAGACCCAAATAACGCTAAAGCAGCCTTCAAGAAAACTAAGCGTCAAACGTTAAAATGTCCTTCAGAGGCTGGAAGGGATGAGCTGAATCACCCCATGAGTGAGGTGAGGCACCAGCTATGCCAGCAGTTACAGGGACAAGTTTGCAGCCGGTGCGTGACGCGCCAGAAAAGATCCATAACCCCTCAAAAACCGAGAATGCTTCTCCCATGCACATCCAGCACTTCGCTCTGGAGAGCGGACCATTCTTCTGTGTGAAACACTTGCTAACCCGCGGCCCTCAAGGGGAAGCCCTCTTCACCCGACCACCCCCGGGGCGATACCAGGACTACCCCCCCAACCCCATCCCGCCCCATCTCGCCCTTCACCCTCCCCGGGCCTGCGGGACCCCTGTCCCTCCCGCACGGGCTGAGGCGGCGCGGGGGGCCCGGCGGCGGGCGCGGCGGGCCCGGCGGCACAAAGGGCGCGGGGCGCGGGGGAACCGGGCACTCACTTTGTCTATGGTGCCTGGGAGGAGACGGTCGAGCAGGCGGCAGAGCACCACCCCGTCCTTCAGGGAGGACTGGAGAAAGCCCTCGGGGTCGGAGATGGTCTTTTTGGGCGACTCCAGCACACCCAGGGCGATCAGCCACGTAACGGTCTGCTCCGCCGAATTCATGGCGATGGCGGCGGGGGGGGGGTCGCGGCCCCCCGCGCCTCCCCTCGCGTGGGTTTTGTGTGTCCCCGGGCGGGGGCTTCAGGCGGAGGCGGGCGCCGCCCCCATGTGAATGCAGATGACGACGCCCCGGCCCCGCCGCCGCCACAGACACATGCAGCTGCAGCAGGGCCGCCTCCTCCCCGCCCCCCCCTCC